>VXAA01000756.1:379429-402026 GCA_013399115.1 Anseranas semipalmata
AACTTGTTGTTGACCAAAACCCCCAGATCCCTCTCTGTGGGGCTGCTCTCCAGCATCTTGTCCCCCAGTCTGTACATATAGCCAGGGTTGCCCCTTCCTAGGTGCAGGATCCGGCACTTGCTCTTGTTGAATTTCATGTTAGTGATTGCTCAGCTCTCTAGTCTGTCTAGGTCTCTCTGCAAAGCCTTGCTACCCTCAACGGAGTCAACGGCTCCACCCAATTTGGTGTCATCCGCGAACTTGGTCAAAAAGCCTTCTAGTCCTTCTAGTCCATTGCTGGCTCATGTTGAGCTCCTCATCAGCCAACACCCCCAGGTCCTTCTCCTCAGGGCTGCTCTCAATCCATTCTCCACCCAGCCTGTATTTGTGCTTGGGATTGCCCCAACCCAGGCGCAGGACCTTGCACTTGGCCTTGTTGAACTCCATGAGGCTTACACGGGCCCACCTCTCAGGCCTGTCCAGGTCCCTCCGGATGGCGTCCCTTCCCTCCAGCGTGTCGGCCGTACCACACAGCTCTGTGTCATCGGCAAACTTGCTGAGGGTGCACTCGATCCCACTGTCCATGTCACCAGCAAAGATGTTAATTAGTGCTGGTCCCAATACCGACCCCTGAGGGGTGTGTTTTTTGACTCATAATATTACTAATTTTGATCTCTTATTTTCATCTCATGTAATACAGTGTTGCTGGTACCATAACAAAAGGTACTCTGTCTTCATCTGCCCATGACACTATGGGGAGTTTTAGAAGTCCTAGAGAAAAATCATATAAATTCTCCCCTGATGCTTCCAAGCCTCTCAGCTGTCACAGGTTGCTTAAAGATGCACCGTAACAGGGAAAGGGCATCTGTGAAATCTGTGATATTCTTTCCTTCAGACCAGTATTTTGAGACCTGTTATACTTATTATAGAGCCCAAATTGAATTGGCTATAAGGCCATCCAACCTTCCCTGGGGCGATCTTCTGAATAAGGAAGTTTCAATTGGCTGAAATGACCTGCTTGTGTTTCTCATTTTAGCAGCAGTTGAAAAGGAGAGTTCTCAAATTTCTGAAGACTCTATGGATCATCTTCTCCAGGAAGGAGATCTATGGCAGATTTCCATGCATATTTAGAGTGCTGTTTGGTCTGCACGATGTCCATCATACCCTTCTGCATAAACTGGTCATAGAAGATGGTGTTCAACTAATGGAACAACAGGTTAAATGAGGGAAATCTGAATAGTAAACTAGAAGATTTTAGCATTTTTGTTCTATAGAGAAGTGTTGTTTAATATGCCAATAACTTTAAGTGACTGAATCTGAAAAGCTGTACGGAGCAGCCAGCCTGAGGGGCAATCCTGGCCCCGCACAGTCAGCTGGGACTGGAAATGCTTCAGGAGGGACCTGCTTGGCGTGGCCCCAGGATCAGGAGCCAGGGAGCCAGGAACCATTCTCCTCTCTGGTTCTGATCATGCCCTTTGGGGTGGGGTGGCTTTGGGGACACTGCTCACAGGGACTATGTCTCTGCTTCCCTGCTCAGCCTCTGCTGTGGTGGGGAAAGCACAGAACAGAGCTGCCTGAGGCCAGTATTTCATCTGCAATCAAACTCTTGTTATGGCTCATGACCTCCAAAATACCTTGGGTGGTTTGGGAAGAAGTGTTGGCTCAAGTCCCCATTTTTTTCTCCCCAGTCTATTTTGGCTTACTCTCCCTAGCAGGTCTGTGCATGATCTCAGCTGCTTCCCTTCTCCTCCTCACACCCAGGATGGCACAGATCACAACCCTTTTGGAAACTGCCAGTACTGAACACCTCTAGGGGTCTTCCTGGTTTGAGCTTTCGCAGCCCCACCTCTTCTCCTCTCTACCACAGTGGGATTACCTGAGTGTCTGCACAGCTCTGCTGCCAAACCCAGCAGTTCTTCCCAGTACTTCCTCTAGCATCTTTCTGTTTGTTTATAAAAATCCTTAATGTCTTTCACATTCATTAGCAGTTTGCCATCTGCTATCTTAATAAAGTAATAAATGAGTGCCGTGGTAAGTTTCTTGACAGGGCTGAAAGCTTCATTTGCATAAGAATTTTCATCCATCTTTTCTAATTCTGCTCACTTTCATCTGCAATGTGTTCTGACTCTTTATGTTTCTATATGTACCTTCCTAACCACTGTGGTGACACTGTGGTGCCTACAAAACAACGCCATCGTGGGATTCCAGGTCTATCTGTCTCAGTGTCTTTTGGAGTGGAGCTGCCTACAGCAAAAGGAGTGACCTTCACACCACATCTGCATTGTCCCAGGCCCTGCACACCAAGCCCTGCTGCTCAGCCAGAGCAGGGATTTCTTGGGTTCATAGGACAACAAAGCAGGGCAGTGTCAGGGTGCTTGTTCCTTTGGTGCTGCTAATATTTAGATCAGATACATTAAAAAAATATCCATTTTAACAGCTGTTCTTCTTTCCTTGGTGTTGCATTATGCAGCAGGGGAGAATGATCCTGTTCCATAGCACTGCCTGAAGGAGTTAAAGACACCAGCAGAGAGTGCAAGATTGCTTCCCTCCTGGCTTGCTTTCTGCTTATCAATTATTTCTCTATTGCAAGAGCAGCAGTGGATAATGATGGGCTGGAGTACTTCGGCATTCATCACAAGGCTCCTCAAACCCTTTGAGGCAGAAATTAGTTTTGGGGGGCAGGTTTAGCATCGGGTGTATGTGGAAAAGGTGAAAATCACCTGCAGGTTCCAGTTCTGCAGTTAAGATGTTCCACAAACTCAGGGTGAAGGAAGACTTGCCCAGAGGAATGACCGTGGTTCTTCCCTGCACTCCTGCTTCAAAACAGTCCCCACAACCTGGGAAGCAAACTGCATGACTCATAGGCTAAAAGATGAAATAGCAACTTGGTCATGGATACCCTGTGTAATATTAACCATTTTTTACTTTGTAAGAAAAAAGCTGCCAAAGACTGGACAAGCTTAGGTAGGGGGTGAATTGTAGAATGTGAGGCAGACAGCTGGGTGATTTTGGGTCTCTTTTTATTTTCCCTGTGACAAACAGTTGATGTTCTTAAAAAATGCAGTTTCAGAACTTTTTGTGAATCAGTAAATAGTTTCAGCTGGGGAAAAAAAAAAAAAAGAAAAATAAAAAGAAAGAGAGAGAGAGATGAGAAACAACCCAAGTTAATGGCAAATATTTTCATTCCAACTTTTTCCAGACTCACCATTTTGTTTTGAAATCTGGCTATAAATTATCATGGTAGGGAAGAATAAAAAGCACCAAGGTTAATTGCAATGAGTTGTTTTTATTGTTTGTTTATTTTTTGTTCTTTTTCTGCTGTTGCTCTTTTTCCTTTGGTTTTTGTGAAGAAAATGGGAAGTCATTTACATCTCTTGTGCTACCAGAGGTAACTCTCTTCTTGGTGACTGGTGCAATATGTTTGCTTGGAATGTCTTCATGGGCAGGATGAAGATAACAGGTTGCTTTGCCTGTGCCTGAGTGAAGCCCTCTCCTTTGGAGGGGTGTAAAAGATGCTAGCACAGCACTGCAGGACACTGACCTGCCTGTGTCCTGCCTCTCGCCCACTTGCCAGGGTGTCCTGCCCACTGCAGCACGCTGACGTGGTAGCAGGGCTCTGCATTCAGCATGACTAGTGTAGGCTAAGGAATCAGCCTTGCACCTCTGTCTTTATAACCTCACCCTCACCAGCTGGTCGCGCTGTCCCAGCCACTCTCCCTGCCCCTCAGGGCAGAGCTCCTGCAGAGCCCACCCTGCCCCAGCTGCGTGGTGGAGGGAGATGGGGTTTAGGCGATCATCTCCAGTTCTGCAGCACTGGTACCTCTTGAAATCGGGTGGGTGCAATTCAGCCCTCCCTTTCGTAGGCAGCAGCTAATGCCCTTCTCCAAAATTCGGTTACTTGAGTCGTGCTGGGAGGCTGCAGCCACCTCTGCCCCCTCCATCACTCAAGCCACTTTTAACCTAATGACAACTCTGCTAACAGCCAAAATCAATACAATCTCAGTAGCACAATCTAATCACAGTTATAAAGGCAAAGAACCAACAGGGCTGTACAAGTTTCAGTGTGGGGTGATCTTGCGGTTTGAGTTAACCCTAAAGGCGTCTGGAATGATGGTGTGTATTGCAGAGACCTGGAAAAGCACCAGGCTCCCTGGTTCACCGGCTCCTCTTTTTTCACCAGGAGGAGCACAGAGGAAGCCAGCAAGCAGCAAGGGCTGTGCCTGGCATGTGCCACCATTGCTTCTGGGCTACTGGAGAGCTTCTGTGTACTGGGGCTCCTGGTGGATACTTGCAAACATTAACAGGGACAAGGCACTACCTCCTCTATCCTCAGCTTCACCCAGAAGTGTGAGTGCTGAAGTGGAGATGAAGAGGTTCAGTGGAGAAGCAAACATCGAGAAACATGTTTCTGGGGAGAGAAAACTGGGGGGCAAACCACTCTGAGGTTAAGCATGGACACACCTGGAAACAGGTGTCACCAGAAAAACCAGTCCAAGGAAACCAAGAGAGGTGGAAGAGGTTTTCCATGGCTGAGAGCTGTCCTGGGAGCAGCAGGGACTTAGGGTTAGTCTGAGAGGGGCCAGGGCACCTCCCCACTCACAGCGCGCCAAATGGCGCCTCTCTCCCCAGCCCTGCCTGCACATCAGCTCAAAGTGCAGAGATGTCCCATGGTTACTTTGTCAGATACTCTTTGCCCAGAGAGGTTGTGGAGTGTCCCTCCTTGGAGATCTTCAAAAGCCATCGGACATGGGCCTGGCCAACCTCCTCTAGGTGTCCCTGCTTGAGCAGGGCGGTTGGACCAGATGACCTCATGAGGTCCCTTCCAACTGCAACAATTCTGTGATTCTGTGGTGCACGTAATTAAGGAAAGGGTTGAATCCAGTTGTCTGAGAGACCAGGTGTTGGAAACCATGTCCTTGGAGACGGAGATCAAAAGAGTGTGTCCTGCTGAGACAGAGAGACACAAAACTTTATAAAATAAACAGCTTTGTCTGGAGCTGGATAGGTGACCATCTATGGGTCAGGCAGGCATCACCAGCCTCGCGCCTTTGAAACAAAGGTTAACTTGTTTAGGGACAGACAAACAGTAAAGACACAATGAAGAAGCACGTGGGTATTTCTCCTTATAGTCAGCTATTTGTGGAGGAAGATTGGGAACAATGAAACATGAAAAAAAAAGCTGACTTTGTCCCTGCGCAGGGACCAGATTTGTCTGGGAAACAACCTCCGATGGGTAGGAGTTAAGAGAGCATCAAGGCAAGGAATGAGTATGCTAACATAGGCACAGAGCTGGCGGAGACAGGCAGTCTCACTGGTGAACGTCTTCAGAGGTTTTGTGCATTTTTGCTGTCATACACACTTCTGTTCAGCTGTTTTGCTTTCCACCTCAGAAACTACAGAAAGTTTACTATGAAAAAATCTTTTTATTTCATTTGAAGGGCAAGGCATTGAGGCTGAAATTAAAACATGTATCTGTTAGTCAAAAGGAGTTTGAAACGTAGAATAATCTTCTTGAAATAAAAAGAAATACTTTAAGATTTTCCAATCGCTTATCCTAATATAATGCAACTAACTGATGTCCAGTGCTGGGCTCTGCAGGTTCCTGTGTTCTCATCTCAACCCAGTGACAACTCAGACCCTTTTGGGGACCTTTCTAGAGGGAGTAGCAAATTAATTTCATGTCCTTTTACCATGTAAATATGAAGGACAGCTTTCAGGCCAACATCATGGGGATAGGGAGAGAAACAGTAATATGAAGAGAGAGAAGGTAAAGGATTTGGTTCTCCTGCCTGCTTTCCCCAGGAAATGAGGTTGATGTTGCCACACTTATGTCTTCATCCTGCCCATGAATCCTTTGTTCCCAAACATCTTGGTACCCATTGAGCTGGTTCAGCCACAGCTGGCAGTGGTGTAACACTGCAGGGATGGCTCAGGGCTGGACCAGCAATTGGTTTTGAGTGTGCAAAAGAAACAGAACTGCCAGGGAGGCAAAGTCCTTGTTTCAGCTTCTGAAGGACCAAATGTTTTGCGGTTTCCCTGACTTGGCTTGACACAGACTTGCCCCAGATTTTCCTACAGGGACAGGTCAGATTGTACCAGTTCCCGCTGCAGACATGGACAGGGGAGGTGAACACTGCTGAAAGACAGTTCCAAGCCCTGAAGAGTGTGGTGGAATGTTTTCCTTGTTGTGGAAAATGGCTCAGGGACCGGGGTGCAATTGAGTCCCTTCTTGTGAAGTCTGCCCAGGAGCACAGCAGTCACTTCCCTGACACAAAGCAGAGCTGCTGGACCCCAAATTCATTCACAAGATGCACCAAAATCAACATTTCTCTCCTCTGAACATCTGAAGGACTTGATTAAAAATGCTCTGCCCTCCCATCCATTAAGTGGTTGGTTTTGTGATAGCTGACAAATCACAGAGGTTTTCAGTGCACACGGATTTTTGCTGCTTCTGCAAACTTCAGTAGGATAAACAAGAACATTTTTCATTCATTTTAGGAGCACTCATAGTAACTTTTGATTTCAGCTTGAACCAAGATTTTCCTTGCAATAGAACCTCTGACATCTGTAGCTCAGTTTTGTCTAGAAGGGCTTTGAAGGGCTTTCTTCAGATTATCCATGCTGGCATGTTTGAATTTCCAAATATAGTGTGGGGATGAAAGGTGACGTGGTCATGAGATAATGGCATTTCAAACAATCTCCTTTTTTCAGGGTTTCAGGCAGAGTCACACCTTCGAAACCTCTCAGTTGCAAACCACAAGTCAGAGGCATCTCTGCATTAGCGCACAGCCAGGCATTGACAGTACTTAATAAAATTGACTAGCACCTCCAGCAAGAACAACACAAACATCTTATGTATTTGAAAACAATTAATACCCCTGACTGAGGACAGGCTGCTCAACAGAAAAGCGCACCATGGATGAGCTACAGGGAGCCTGTTTCACAGCAAGATGCACTAGGGCAGCCTCCTGCCCACGTGAGGTTTCACTTGGCACCTAGAGCACAGGTAAAAAAAGAAAAAAAAAATAATAATAAAAATAAAATCAGAAAATGTTCTTTAGAGGGAGGAGTGGGGTTTGGCTTGCTATTCCCAGCTCCCTTCTGTGTTTTTCTGGTGCTCATACAGACACCAGGATAACAACAGAGAGTTTAAGTTAGAGAGGATGGGATGAGAAGACCCAGCTGGGGCTATGAGGAGCAGGCTCACAGTCGAGTCCTGGTCCTGGCACAGTGCCTGGTGGCCAGACAAGCATATGCTGATGAAAGATCAGCGTGGTCTATCCCTTGGAAGCAACACTCACCAGGGGATATCTCTTCTTCCTCTCACCCATTTAATATTCGCAAATTTGCTCTTGCACTCCATGAAAGAACCGGCTGGATTCCACATTTGAATGTGTTTATGAAGATCCCAAGGGAACTGCCTTGGAACACAGACGATCTACTGCAATGGAAGCAACATCCTAGACTGCAGATTCACCTGTGTTTGCCATAAAGCAGCTCTTGACATGGGAGCAGCAAGCTTTATTGCAAGGAAGCAATGCTCCTGTGCCAAGAGCAGACCAAAGAGTGAAGCTACAGCTCATGTGCAATGACCCTTGTTAGCAATCAGAACATCAGTACTGGCTCTCCAAGGCATCTGTACCATATCCTCTTTGCTCAGAGCCAAACTTCAGCTCATTTTGGTCAACTTCACCATGAAAAAAAAGCCTTGAACCCCCTTATTGCAAGTACAATGTTTAGTGCACAACTAACTCTTCACGGAGACAGCATTGCTTACAATGGGAGATGGGCTTGTTACTCATTTGAAGCAGCTTCTTGTTCAATGTGCTCCTCCTACGTGCAGCTCCTGCTAACCCAGCACTCCTGCTGTCACAGGTGTCATCCTCCCCCATCACAGATTACCATCGGCTGAGCTCTCTCAAAGAACAGTGTGGCCCATGGTGACATCTTGGTCCCTGCTGGACCTGATAATGGAAACTCTGGGGTTGGCAGAGTTTCAGGCCAAGCTGGATAAAACACCATCAAGGCTGCCCTTGACCCCCCTTTGCTCCTCCTGGGGACAAGCCAGGGAGAGGAGCTGCTGCAGATGGTGAGCAGCACTTGTCTGAGCTCTCCTGAAGGGAGCAGGAGGAACAGCCAAGCTGCTCAGCATGGCCCCAGGCCCTCCGCTCTGCCCTTGGCCCAGGAGCTGTGCAGATGTCTCCTCTGCTCCTCCCCCCGGCCATCAACTTTTTGCAACAACCTGGAAAGAAGACAGGAGCTTCTGCACAGCCTCCCACCGCAGCCAGGAGGAAGGGCAAGGCAAAAGGCAACGTGTCCTCGTGAAACATTGAGAGCAGCTTGCAGGGAGAGCTCCCACTTCTGAAGAGAAGAAGGGTTGTCCAGGGATCGAGGGTGGCAGAATTGACAGAGGTGGACCACAGCCCCTTCATGCTTCAAAGCCATTCCTGCAAGCAGACAGGATGCTTGGCAATGCTCTCCCAGCTTTGGGAGCAGCAGGCACCAGCACCTACACTCAGAGGACAACAATGAAGAGAAATAGCAGCCAATAGCCACTAATCCCAGGATGTCTGCTCTCAGAAGGGAGTGGAAGCTCAGTTTTCCTTTCCCTTCCCTTGCTCAGGCTCTTGCACATCACTACTAAGGTGCTCGTGCGCAGGGTGGCACAGGGATGCGAGGAAGCAGCTGCATGTAGAAAGCTGTGTGCACATCCCTGAGCAAATGCTGCTGCTCCGAGGGAAAGGAGACCTGGCTGCTCTGTGCCGGCTGGGTGTGCAGAAATGAAAGGAAATGAAAGCTAGAACAAATGTACCTTTTCCTTAGCTTCTTGGAAGTATCACATGGCAGCTTTCTCCTGGAGATGCTCCTGAGCACACTCTTGTAGATATCCATTCACCTCTTCATTCTGTAAGGAAATTGTCTCTCAAAACTGCTTTTAAACCAACTTTGAGGCAGGACAAATACCAGCACAGGGAGGATGGTGGCTGACCTTGGCCAGCGCCCCAGAGCTCCAGGGAAAAAGCTATTTTGCATTTCAAGACGTGGATTTACACTCCTACGAAGAAAAGCAGACTCATATCCTTCTGCAAATGGCTGACACGCAGCTTCCAAGGGCTAAATGAATTTCCTGAGAACTCATTTGTAAATCCAATAATTAGTTTATGAATAACAATTAATTAAAAATTGGCTCCCCCAAGAAATGTAGCATGTCATCCTGTCATTTGTCCTGATTGATCTTCACCCAAGAATATTGCAAATGCCTGAGACACACATATAGGAAAAATTAACTGAAACCTGGCACAAAGGCTATATTTTAGTAAAAATTGATTGAAGTGAAATGCAATTATTAATGATAGTCATGTATAATTGCTGTGATTACGGGCTGCATTCTGGTTGAGGGACACGTAATTCAGACAATTGGCACGTCAGAGAAAACTCAATTTGTCACCGCCTCCCTCCCTAATAGATCTGCTCACCACGGTGGCACAGTGCCGAACTGGAGACGTGTGCCCCTGCTCTGCCAGGTTGCTGTGACCCAGCTCTCTCTGCTCCCCACAGCAGGATGGGACTTTTATCTGCGAACAGCAGTCACTTCACAACAATAGGCTCCATCCTTGATTTTAAATAAAAGCCAAGCTGGGAAAAGCTTGCACTATGCTGCTCTGGTGAGCCCATATGAGCACAGAAGTGGTGGCACTTGGGGACTGGGGTCACAGCAACCCAAGCCCGCTAGGGTCATGTTCAGACTTTGTTTTAACAAATACTGAAAGTACCAGAAAGCTAAAATTCACAGAGGCAAACTACATTTCAAAGTGACAAGAAATGTTCTGGAATTTGACCCCCCACTGAAGGAAAAAGATCTACCAGGAGGGTTAGGTTCTGCAAAGAAGATGAACATTTCATTTGATGTCAATGGTAAATTTGAGTTGACTAAAAATAGTGTTTTTAAAGGCAGTGTTCGTCTTACTTAAAAAGAAACAGCACCGATTTTGTTTCGGTGTGACATGTGCCATTTTTCTTCTGATTTTTTTTGGTTCAGCTGCTGAAGCAGAATATTCATTCTTTTCCCAAATCTGCATGCAACCAAGCAGTTTGTTTAAAAAATGAAATACTCGATATACCAGTACCTTTTGTCTGCTTTTCACTAGCTGAGATAAACCTAGACCAGCTCACAGCTGTACTCGCTGTGCTTTTTGGTCTCTCACTGAATCTGCCTTTATTATTTTTGAAATGATTTCAGGCTGATTCTGCATATCTTCCCATGCTTAAAAAGGAGATAATTTGGGTTCTTGATTAGTTTTTGTGTACAAAATTTTAAATTATTTAGAGTAAGTGAAGCAATTCCCGCAGAAACAAACAGCAACAGTGACAAGTCACAAATGACAGTAGCAGCAGCAGAGGCAGGATTCATCCCTGCTGTCTCTTGGCATCCGAGAGTGAGAGCTGGTTGCCCTGGTCCCTTGCTGAAGCCAGAGGAGAGGTCAGAGGAATCCATTTAAAGGATGCCTGTCTTCGATGCCCATCCCTGGATGAGGTAAGATTGGACACGTGGATTTTGTCCCACACACACAAATCTTGTCCCCTCTGCCCAGGAGCAATGTGGGGACACAACCCCACACCTCATCTTTCCTGAAGAGGTGCAAGGATTGTAGGGAGGTCTCAAGATTTCCATCTTCTTTCTGGCGGTGACATTCATCTCTCCATGCAGAAGCCTTGGGACGTGCTGGCCCAGGCTCTGTGCAAGGTTTCTTCACAGTGAGAGCTTTGCCACAGTGATCTGGATTGCTGCTGTACCCCATGGGCACACAGCACACAGCCTCTGTTACCAGGACTACCTAAAAAGCTCCCATTTTTCTCCTTTGCAAATAGAAGTTTCTCTTTATGATCTCTTTAGTGCTCACTCTCATATACTTCTCAAAACATCTAAGAAGTCCCATTAAAATACCAGTTTATAGCAATTTCAGTGCTAAGTCCAGAGCACAATCTGAATGGATGTGTTCACAAAATGAAAGCTGCTTTTGGATGGGGTTAGGCTTATGAGAGCTCAAAGCAGGAACTGTGGGTAAACTGCAACTTAGGGATCTTTTCACTGTCCTCCAAACCATTATTATAAACCCAGAAATTCACCATTTCTTGCTACACACAGAAGAAATAGCAGCATACCGCGGTCCTGAAATGTACAATTGAAGTCCTAAACCAGTTTTAATGCTGTCTTGCAATAACGATGAGCAATAACATGTTATTGTCAGAAGGCATCTGAGATCACACACGTCCAGGTTTTTAAAGCTTATTTGATCTTTTTTCTTTTTTTTTTCTTTTTTCCTCCCAATCCTTGTATTTAGTCCTCCTTCCCCAATATGAAGAATTCTTTGAACATTTTGAATAGGGCAGACCATGCTCTTCTTCTCTGATGTCAGTGAAAATCATCACCCAAAGCTTCATCCCCTCTTTGATTGGTTTCCTAATGACCTGGCAGACACAAACTGTTGCTTCCAGCATCTTCCAATTCTCTCTGCTCAGGCTAAAAGGACAAGGAAATAAACACCAGTCCTTCAAAGGAAGAAAGAGGAAGATGCAGACAAATTATATGTGGGGGTTCCTAGGAAGGTCACCTGAAACCTCCCAGAGGTGAGACCCAAAGAGAAGAATCCTCTTAGCTGGGTGTCTTTTCCTTCAGCTTCACATTCAGAGAGAGCTGATCAGCTCACAGGTAACTTTGTGTTCTGAGACATTTGGGAACAAACCCTAGGTAAAAGGCTTTCCAGCAAAATGATTCTCCAGCCAGCCCCTGCAGCAGTGCTACTCAGCACAGCTGAGCTGGTGTAACTTTGATGTCTAAGGAGAAACAAGTCTCTCTTGTGTTTAGTCACACCGTTTGGAGTGTTACTAGGCTGCAGAATGAACACTGGAAGTTCCACCTGAAATTAGGGCATATTTTGAGCAGACTGACACCCTTTGCTAGCTCTAAAGTTTTGAGGAAAACAGCAAGACAAAGTTATCTCCTCGTGAGCCAAGGTGCTGCAGGCAGCCATCAAAAACATTTTGAGGCGGAAGGGGCAAAATAGGCTCACGCAGCCAGAGCAGAGCTGTCTTCTCCCTGACAGTATGGAAAGCATTTGCAGGGGGAAATTTAGGTTTCCAAACTCTGAACCTGTGTGTAAGTTCACTGGAGACTTCTGAGATATGCTCGGACACCGTCTGCAGGTCAGAAGCACCCAGCAGCCCATTTCCATAGGGTGAGCAGTTAAAGGAAGATCACGCTCAGATGGCAATGATTTTTAAAATCTCCATAAGGAAATCTGTAGCCCCACTAAACCTTTCATGAAAGTTTATCCAATGTGGGAATGACATGAGGTTTATATATGGGCAGAACTGGGCCCGTAGGTTTAGATAACATTGGAGAAATATTGGAACAGATAGAAAACTCGTTGTCTGAATGATTTTATAGCCACGGAATAACAAGACATGTAAAAACACTAGGCAAGAGAATATTCCCTGAGAATATGCTTTGTTTTGGCAAAACAGAAGTGCAAACTTTTTTTTTTTCTCTTCAAATGCAAAGTTGTTCTGAATGTCACCTCTGAACAAAATTTTTCTTTTAGAAGTATTGACTCAGAGCATTTTCCCCAAATTGGTATTTTGATTGAAATGACAAAGTTAGACCAGTCATTTCATTACAAACAGATGTTTTCCAGCCCGCCTGTTTGCCCACTTAGGTGGATTCATCAGTCTGACAACCTGTCTTCCACCAGGCCTTGATGAGGTCTTCAGGACAAGAAAGTTTGAAAACAAGCAGGGAAGGAAGGCAGTATTGCCTCTCCTGTGTATGACCCAACTCATTGCTAAGAACATGTTCCTGGAAGGGTCTAGATCCAGCCTGGACCCAAGGACTGTGACCTGGTGGGACTGGAGTGGAGTTGACCCACTCGCCTCTCTTAAAATCGGAAACATGTGGCTGTTTTTCACATTGGTGCTGACTCTGCTACTAATAGAGAGCCGAGTTTTGCACCTGAAAGGGCATTCATCACATTCTGGGTTGTAAGTTTTGTGCCCAAGTGAATTCATCCTTATCTATGATAAATCCAGCTTCTTTTTTTTTTTTTTTTTCCCCTCAAATACCATACATTATCTCTGAGTACAAAATTAATTCTACGGGTGCTTAGTAAAATTAATTGTATGGGTATTTAGTGCTAAATATGTTAATTGGTTTACAATTTTAAATTAATTAAAGGAATCTTTTGGGAAATCTAGCATCATTTGTCAAACTAGTTTCTTGCTTATAGTAAGTCCAAAATCAAAATATCCCATATTTCTCCAACTTTCTGTTCAGTTAAAGCTCATGAAAACTTTTTATTTATTTATTTATGTATTTATTCATTCATTCATTTATAACTATGCCATAGATTGATATTCATTTCCTCAATTATCGGCTTCTACTGTTTAGTGTCTTTGTCACCAGAACCAATGATACGTTTGTGCTGTGTGTAGCCCATGAGGAATTCCTTTGTCCTGGTAAGTCTGCCACCTCCTTTTGTTCTGGATGTATTTCAAGCCACAGTTTTCTGTTCAAAAATGTCTTTGAGCCTCTCCTGTAGTCATTCAAGCGAAAAAAGTGCTCTCGGGAGGCAGCTCACCTCATCCTTTGGCAGATTAGGGGCATTAAGCAGTAAAGCAGAAGTGCTGTTTTCTCTGCTGGCTGAAAGGGAGTCTGGATGACCATGACCAATGAAGATATCAACAGAGCTGTTGTTGGAAGTCAGACGAGATGAGTCCAACTCTTGTGCCATGAAGCAAGACTCCAAGTAGACAGCAGACTTGAGATAGATCTCAACAGAGAACAAAAATAGCAAAACGCCTCTTGAGTTCTGAACTGTGTCTTCTGTGAACATAAATTAGGATGAAAAAAACCTTTGAAGTTAGAGAAGCTCTGCTCAGTTGTAAAAAACTGCCTACCTGCAGTCAGCAGGACACCCTCTTGTCTCAGCCCTTACACGGGGGAGAAGTTTTTTTTGTTGTTGTTTCCACAGCCTTGCTCTTAGTTCAAAACTCTGTAATGCCTTTCTGGTTTTCAGTAAAATCTGCATAGCCCAGGTCCTGAGGAAAAGCCACCGCTTTCACAAGCTTTGTGCCTGCTCCCTGCACCCGCAGCAGCCTCCCAGTATTTGCTGGTGTTGTTGACTCCTCCTGGCCATGCCTCCTGCCCTCTCCTCCTGCCTGTCCCACCAGGGCTCCAGGGCAGGGCTCTGCCAGCACTCTTGGGTTCCTCTGGAGCTTTGCTCCCTGCTGCCGCAGTGCCTGCCGAGCTGCACCACTTCTGTGCACGTTCAGGAAACAGCAAAGGGGATGGTAGCCAGATACCGTCCAGGAGAGAAGACAATCTTCTGCATTGCTGTTAAAAACAGCCAAATAGTTCAGACCGCTGAAGGCAAAACACCCTTTTCCTTGCTGAGGAAAGGGAAGATGGCCATTTTGGCAGAGAATAATTCTCACTCACACATAAAGATAAGATAATGAAAAAAAAGAAAAAAGAATAAATTTCTCAAGTGGCAGTTTCCTTTATTGCTCGGTTTAGTACCTTTCCCTTAAATCAACCCATGAGTGTGAGAAATGCACAACACTGCACTTAAATCGAAATTTGTTTGTAGCTCACAGATAACATCAGTGTCCTGTTCTTATTTCATGAATCGTCAC
Source organism: Anseranas semipalmata (assembly GCA_013399115.1). Taxonomy (NCBI): domain Eukaryota; kingdom Metazoa; phylum Chordata; class Aves; order Anseriformes; family Anseranatidae; genus Anseranas; species Anseranas semipalmata. The sequence goes on from VXAA01000756.1 coordinate 394,100, forward strand.
TGTAATCCTCTGGGATCACAGTCCTGCAGCACCAAAGCAACTGTTCTGAAATAAAACAAAGGGGCAAGAATAATCTTAGATGTGATGGTGAAGAAAGGACATGGTAGCATTGTTTCTATGCTGAACTGTATTTGATAACACAGGCTAGGAAACTTTATCCTGAGATTTCTCTGACAAAGTCAGAGCCTGTGTTGGAAGTATGGAAGAGTTCTCAGAACGGGATTGGAAACTGGTTGAGAAATGTGTGGATTTTGAGGAAAGCCCCATCCTTAGTCATGGAGTTGCAAAGGTTAAACATGGTCAGCTAGCTTCTTGTCTGAGTTTCCTTGGCTTCAGCTTGCCACTTTTCTCAGTTGGCCTTTAGCTTCTTAAATAACATCTGTGCCCCCAGCTGTTGAAAATCTCTCCCTGTACCCATTGTTAGATTGAGACCAGTGAAGTTCCATAATCAAGAGATTGCTTCTTCCCCATCTCTCCCTGAGCTGAGCCATGAAGACCCATGACCTTGTGGTTCAGGTTGGATGGAGCTGTACATTTGACTGCACTGCTCCAGGGCATGAGAAAGTGGGTTTGGATGGTTCCACTTTCCCCTTGAGTCATCCACTCTTAAGTCATCATTGATCATTGTCACCTGAACTCCTCAGTTTGCCCTAGGCTTGAACAACTTTCTTCAGCCCTTGGCGCTCCTATCAGCAGCTGGTGATGGAGACAACGCAGGGAAATCATCCTGAACTACGCAAGAGATTAACAGGCTGAGATGACTCCAGCAGTAGAAGTTGGGGTAGCATTCTTGGCCTTATCCTCCTGCCATGAGCATCTTTGTCCGTGTTCCAAAACCAGGGTCACAGGTGGCACTGAGTCCCAGAGGGGATCAAACAGCACAGGGTAGGAAAATGAAGGATTTGCTCTCCTCCTGCAGTGCATGGACCAGGCTTAGACATGGGGCTGGAAGTGTGGGGTGGCTTGGGGCAGAGCCTGTCTTTCCACTGCACTGTGCTGTCTTCTCAAAGGCTAGACAAGTCCCTGGACGTCCTCAGCTGGGGTCTTTTGCCCATTCTACTGTCAGCTGTGCTAAAATGGATGCTTGGCTGTGTGTCTCTTTGTGCCTCCCACGTGGCCACAGCTGCTCTCATGTTCTGTGAACTTGGCAAGAACTTCTGGACGGCAGCGATCACATTTCATCTCCTTTCCATCAGCCTTGTGGGGGACACAGAAGCAAATGGCAAGGCAGAGCACAGAGTTAATTTACGGGGAAATTGTCTTTTCCTGGGGTCGGTTTTGTCTCCTGGCAGTGCGCAAAGACAACACCATTATCTGTTTCTGCCAGCGCTTCTAATGCTGAAATGTCTCTAATTAAAGGCATGCCGAGTTGTAGATACAGGATATCTTAATTACATGTGTGTGAATAAAGCATTTAACAAGATGTGAGAGGCCCTTCCCTTCCCCTTTGAGCCACCAGATCAAAGAGCAAACCCGCTCCCTTGGAAACAGACAAAATGTGTTGGTTTCTGGAGGGCTGCTTTGTCACCAGACTTATCTCCAGACTTTTACTGGGCTAGTTCCAAACTTTGAAAATGATTAAAGAGAGGGATGGTACAAAGAGTGCACAGGAGCTCCTTCCCTTTGAGAGGTGGCCCCTGCACACAAGGAAGCCCTCAGTGAACTGGGGCAATGCTTGCTGCCTCTCACTGCAGAGATGGAGTCAAACCTGCCTCCTGGAGCAAGACCTGCATTGCCCAATTTGCCACTAGCTCCTGCTCACATAGAGCTGAATATTTTCATTCACTGACTTCTAGCTCCCAGTTGGCAGGTCTAGCCCAATCCTGTCCCCCTGAACTGATGCCAAGGAACAACCGGTACCCTGCCATGGAGGTACCATTTCCTCAGAAAGGTCTCTCTAATAGGTCCCTCCTAAGTCCTTCCCTCGGGGGAGGCTGTTCCCAGGCCTAAGTGTTGTGGTCACCTTCTACACCCATGGCTGGTCAGGCACAACATGAGTCTGTAGGCTGGGATGAATAAGTGAGGGAGTACATGAGTGTACAGTGGAGTGATCAGATCATCTACCTGGGAGTGGGGGCTTGGCTCCTTGGGCTGTTCTGGTCCCATGTCCAACAATTGTTGGCAACAATGAGGGGCTGAGAAGATGTATCTACTCCTGTCTCCAAACACGTATCTGGGCAGCACATACTCTCCGAGGACACTGATCTGAGATCTGGCCTTGTCCACTCTAGTGAGTTCAGTGAAACAAGAAGTCTGGCTTCAGGTGAGCTACCAAGAGATGAGCCGTTAGTAAGAGGAACACAGAGCACTTATCATCTGGTGTGTTTTGTACCCTGGGCACCACTAAGGAGTGAGGGTGACCTGGGCTGTAAATGCTGGAGGATCACTTGCTCTGAGATGAGGGAACCAAACGTTCCCACAGACAACTCATCTGGCTTGCAGTTCCTTTTTAGTGCAGTCCTCTGGAGGCAACCTCAGTCTCTAATGTAGAAGCCAACAGGATGATGTCCTGTCTTTGCAGACAGTACTAGCTCTTTGTGGCTCTGGGCAACCCCAGAACATTCTAAGGAGAGATTGGTTAGACAAAAGCAATTAAATATTACCTTTTTTTTTTTTTTTTCTTTCTGCAAAAAGCTGGAAGTGGCTCTGAGAGGCATGGTTTCCAGCAGCTTTGCATCAGTTACACTCACTTTCATTTCATTTCAGTCAAACACAAAGGTCTGGGGCTATTCCTGGGCTATGACTAATCTGGAGTCATGTCCAGGGCAACTTATGGCTTGATGTTGGTTTGAATGAAATCAGTGCCTGGAGTCTGGCTTTCTGTTAAGCACATGAAAATATTCATTTCATTCAAAGTTAAGGGGAGCTATGTTTCTAAAACACTTAGGGGAGCTTTGAAATTGCTTTAGAATGTGTTAGCACAGGGAAAGATGTTCAAGATGCCTTCACTTTCAGTCACATTTATTAGACCTCACTGGGTTCTGAAAGTAGAATGCAGGCTCCTAAATCGTTTTGGAAAAATTCAACTCATCTCCCTGCATCTGCAATGAAAAACAAAGATGCTCTGATGGAAGCCCTGCCACCCACGAGACAGGCAAGTCATCAGCCGAAGTCATCAGCTGTACTGCATCCCTGGCCAGAAGCCAGCAGAGCCTCCCTAAATGCTGCTGCTGGACAAGTGTCCTTGGTCAAAGGGGAAGCGCGCTTGGCTTGCAGAGCCTTGGCTGTGCCAGAGGGAATCCATCGGGAAAGAAACTTCCTGGGGGGTGCTGGGCTCAGGTGAAGAAACGATAAGGATGAGCTTCACATGAATGTTTATTGACTGCTCTGCCTGCAGATCCAAAGCATTAGACAGAAAAAAATAGTAAAACAATAGGACACAAAGCAAATACAAACAAAATACAGCTCTGCCTAAAGACAATGGGGGTAAAAGGATATAGAAAATCAAGCTTCCTATTCAAAGTAGGTGCTACCTCCTGCTGCTCTTGAGAGCAGGAGCAGAGGTGCAGAGGTTGATCCTTTGCTCCTTTGTGCTGTTTTTTTTTTTGTTGTTGTTGTTTGTTTGTTTTGTTTTGTTTTGTTTTCCAAAGACTTGGAGGGTGGGTGCTTACCCTGGTTCATCAATGTGTGCGATCTCTCTCCTCCCCAGGGACAACCCAGACCTCACCAGATCTTTAATTCAAATACAAAGGCTGAGGCAAGATGAGGCTTCCTCATGTCTCTCATCAGGAAAGGGGAGAGATGGGAACAAGGCCACCTGAGCTGCTGGGACTCCATCCCCTTCACTCACTGAGGACAGGGCTGGCTCCTGGACAGGGGGACAGACATCTCCACTCACCTCCTTCAACAGCCCCAGTAGGGACAGTACCCAGCAAGGCATCTTCATGGCCTTTTGGGGAGGCTGGAGGCCTCACCAAAGCCATGGGACAGCATTGCCAGTGCCCAGCTCTTCCTCTGCAAGCTCTCTGCCTTTCCAAGGGCTCCTCCAGGCCCTTGCCATGCATCTCCGCCACTTCCACAGCTCCTGTGCCTGCATTGGGTATTGCAGACACCTTCCACGGGTGTACATAGAGAACAGGTGCAGCCTGTCCCAGCATATGTCTGCAATGCCTTTCAGCTAGCAATATAACAAAAAGCAACCACACATATTTCCCCTGAGTTTGGATAAGATTTCCCTCTTCATGACATTGCTGTTCTCCATGGATCAATTTCTCCCCTGCCTGCCTTGGCTTCTTTCTATAGTGGATTAAATTGTTTTGATTAAATGAAAATGCTGGTGTATTACCAGGGAGGCTCAGGGCGTCTTTATCATATAAACAAACTGCAAAGAGGTGGATAGGACGATCACTGAGCGAGAGCTGCACATTGCAGAGAGAAGTGTTACATTGAACGTTCGTCCCTGCAGTTCATTATCTCATGGCAATAAATTTTATATCTCAGCTTTTTTTTTCTATAGCCATAAAACATAATGGACTGTTTCCAAGTTAAAGCCCTGATGCTGGGTATAATCTGTCCAGCAAACAATAAAGCAAGGTGCTTTTGAAAAATTTCCTCCATTGCTTCAATCCAAACATACGCAACCTTCCAAAATAATTCACAAGAATTGTGGCTGGCAGCTTCTGATGAGTCAGCACCGGGCGTGGGGAGAGGTTTCAAGCACAACGTCTGACTTCTTCTCTTGCAAGATGCGAAAAGGCGGAATATCCACCCGAGGTAACTGTCACGCTGTTGCCATAGTTACCTGAACACTTTGTAATCATCAATATATATATTCTCCCAATGCGCTGCTATGGTCAGGAATTAATAGCATCTCCATTTAATAGATCTAAGGCAGAGAGAGTCCAAGGACACACAGGAGCCAGGAGGCAAAGCCAGGAACTGAAATGCAGGCTGGAGGTTCCTGTGTTAGTCCTTAAATACAGCCTCGAAAGTCTGGCTCTGGCCTGGTGCACTCTCATTCATGGCATTTTCCATTGGTACCAAATACTCAAAGCTCTTAGCTTGGTCTGTACTTTGGTGCTGGAAGGGATTTCACTGCTGCAAAGACTTCGTGCTTGGGAAATTGTCGGCTTGCCTTCAGTGCTGGAAACAAGCATCCTGTATCAGACAGAGCCCGAGAGCAAGTCCCTCACATGCTCGGGATGCTGAGCAGGGACAGGTAGCTGAGGCACTTCTGAGGAAGTATTTTTTTCTCCAAATCCATCTCTGAGATACATCCAGGCACGTACCACAGAACACACCATAAATCACATTTTTAACTATTTTTGACTATGCCATCTAAAGGGGTCAAGGAAAAGGCTACCAGAGCATTAGCTCTGTCAAGAACAAATATCACCAACACTAAATCGTATTTGCCTTGAGGTTTCTAGAAATATGTATATAGATATATACATATTTGTTGCTGTCTCACGTGGAACTTTTACAGAAAAACAAGCTAAATTCTGCCAGCCAGAAGACAAATTGAGCTCCAAGCTTATTGCAAATTTCAACCTAGGAATGTCTATATGACTTACAAATTTTGTCCCTAGTAGAAATAGTTAATAATTCTTCTCACATTAGATTAATGCATAAAGGTAAAAATATCGTTTTACGCACACATCCGCAGGCATGCACATGGTAACTTTTTTATTGATAATATGTATTCAAGTTCTCAAACTGACCGTTGCAATTCCAAAATGACAGTCTGATAGCACTGAGGAGATATTTCTGAGTATATCTGGCATTTATGGAGGGTAAAACACTGAAAATCCTTCTAATCCCTGTCTACATTTTGAGACCTCCAGATAACTTGAAAAAAAGCAGTTTCCATGCCTGTCCACAACCAGGGGCCTAATTCAGCATCTAATTACAAAGGCAATTCTGTAAGAGCGGTGAAGCAATCATTAATTGACTTTGGGCTTCACTTTCTTTATCTTCCTCTCCTCTAAGATGCTGTAAATCCAAAGTAGCTTCACTGAAGACTCTGAAATTAGGAATATAGAAATGAAGTACCAGAGGAGTCATATGGTACTGAAGAGATGTGAAAGTTGTGCCCATGTGCTTCAAAAATGTGGCCATAAGGTGCAATGCTCTACTATGGAAATGGAAAAGCTGCTGCCTGCTAGGAGCGGGCTCAGGGAGGAGGTAACCTCGTTGCTAAAAGCAGCAGAGGCTTGGAGCAACACGTGCAGGAGTGGAACGGGGCCCTGATACAGAGCTGTTGGTGCAAGGAGGTGAACCAGAGCGTGTGCAAGCAGTGCTGCAGGCTTTCACCATCTTGTCATCAGTCCCAAGTGTGTACAGTACTGCCTCAACACTGCTGTGCTCTTCTCACTGTGGGAGAGATGATGGGATGTGGGTTCCGATTCCTCCATCAGTTCTTCCTCTGACATGCTGTCTGGATGTGTATTAGCTCCTCATTCCCCTAACATCATTCAGCTGTTTAAATTATAGATGTTTATGTGCGTTGTATAGCTCATGGCACAAGGGGAACCCTGGACGGAGCCTTATAGAAATTCCCTTGATCACACAAAAACTCAACTCGCTGGGTCTAAATGGCCTGAGAGCATCCCTGCTGCTGTCTGAGCGGGTCTGGTGTAGCAACCGAGACTCACCCAGAGTATCTCTCAGGTTCTGCACAACCTCCTTTCTTGATCACAAAGTAACATTTAGGCTTAGGGCAATAAAACTGGAGCAGTAACTTCTGGGTTTGTGCCATTACTGAGGGTGGGTACTCCTAAACAGAGTCACTCAGCAACTGCATTGAGCTCTTTTCCTGGACACAAATTGAGATGCAATCAAATGTAGGTGTATGAAGAGGTCCCGTCTTCAGTCTCTGATGCCTGACACCTTGATTTCAGCTTCTTAACACAGTCTGGTTGAGCAGCACAGCAAACACCTCCCCGGCCTGATCCAGGCCCTGCTGGAGTCAGAGGGGATGGTTTCATTGGAGAGGCTTCCCAAGTGCTCACGCACAGTGCAGGGTGAAGTGTGTCTCTTCTACACCCTCAACTAGAGCAGATCAGCAATTTCAGAGAGAAGAGGACTTTTACCACCAGCCAAGCTTGCTGGATGCACCTGTCTGTCCTGCTGTAGGAAAAAAAAAAAAAAAAAAGAGTTCTGTAAAAACAAATTTTCATTAGCTTCTGACAATCATTTCTGCTATCCATCCAGCTTAATTAAAATTTACCATTCAACTTTCAGAAAAGCATTACATGCAAAGAAGGTTAAATGCCTCCCTCTTTTCCTTTTCTGTGCATTTTGGGAAAGGTTCCCTGAATAGCTCATTCAGAATATAAATACTAGCTACTAATTTCATTTCGTATCAAATTACCTGCAAAGTAAATTTCACAAGTCTTTGCACTTCATCAATAAAATTAAAATAGTTAAAGAAGGGATTTGCTAATGGAAGATGCTAAAAGTGTCTGTCTGTGATTAGTCCTGGAAAGAACATGCTGAAGTAAAAGAGCCTTCACGTCATGTCAGCATTTCCCTGTACACAAAGATATTAATTGAAGCATCATAGACTGGGTTAACATGTAGTGCAACACAAATTGCTGGAGCCCTTCCATCCATTTAGGTTGCATTGAGTTCTTGTGTGGAAAAAGGTGTCCTGCAGGCAAGTCTGGGAGCAACTTATGGCCTCAAAACTGAAGAATCTTTGAGGTTTGTCAGGACTGCCAGTGGGTGAATAAAGAGGGATTTATGGGGCACTTCATTACCAAGCGTGTCAGGAGGGCAGATGCAGGTGAGACCCCACAGAAGGAAATGGAGAGGAGAAAAAAAGAGTCAGATTCAGCGCCAGGCACACTGGTAGAGCACACACATGAGGTAAAGGGCAGATCTGGGGGTAAGTGGGGCCTGGAAAAGGCCCAGGGCTGACCTGGAAAAGGCCAGAGGTCTGACCTTTGCTATGTTGCCTTTCTTGATGTTTCAAAAAAAAAAAAAA
>VXAA01000756.1:402047-429338 GCA_013399115.1 Anseranas semipalmata
TGTCTATTTGTGTATACAGTTGGCATCTTGCAGTCAACCACAGTTTAACCCCCAAACAGATGTTACTTACAGGACTTAAGATTTTACTGGCTCCACGTGGCCATGTCACCGAACCATGAAGGCACTGGAAAGCTGGGGCCTCAGCTAACTGATCACCTTGGCTCCTTCCACGGTCATACAGTTACTGCCAGGGCTGCACAAGTGGTTTGGAGGAGGAATAAACACAGCTCTTTTGTAATCAAGAGACGAGCTGTGAGAAGCTACTTGGTGTGGAACATCTTGTTCTCCCTCCTTCATCCCTCTGGGGGTCCACTGTGCAGGAACCAACACAAAATTCATGGATCTGAAAGAGCGAGCCTCCAGAAAGAAAAGAATCCTAAAGAGAGTGAGAGAGCGCAAGGAGGAGGTTAATGGTTTGTCCCAGTGACAAGAGCCCTCTGGAGAAGAGCAAGGAGCGTCATGTGGCACTCGGTAGAAGATGTGATGTTACTGCAGGTCAAGGATTTCTGTCTGCTTCAGTAGAGAGACGCTACAGACACAGAAGGGCATGCAGGCAGATTAAAAAAAAAAAAAAAAAAAAAAGGCTCAGCTTTGGGTTTTGTTCAAGCAGAACACCTTTCCTGGAGCAATACCCAGCTTGTGACAATGTCCAGGCCTTCTGAACAGCTGACCAGAGTGGAGTGGAGATCTCCTCAGCAGCTCTTTCTGACACTCATGTCAGTTTGTCTTCTTAAAACTGCTATCAATTTGTATTTACTGAACTGTTCAAACCCAACATCTCCATCCAGCAAACACCAGCAGGCTGGCCAGCATGGTCAAACACACAAAATCAGCACGCACGGAGTGTGTGAGCACAAGCATCCACCTCGGTCTGCCCGCCGATCCTGACCCATTAGCTTTCATTGGATCAACATCCATCCAGGGCAGAGCTCCATCACACCGGCTGCTCTCTCACGTAAAGGACAATTTCCCTCACCCTCCCAGCCTGTCCCACCTCCCCGTGGATTCTCATGCCCTAAGAAAAAGCCAGATGCTGTAAATACAGAACAGCATGGAAAAGGGCAGAAGGAGCAAACTAGGATCTACAAAAGAGGACATAAAAAATGGTCAGCCCCAACACAGGAGAACTAGACCTTAAGTGCAATTGTTCTATAAAACTGACAGCTGGTAAACACAGAGCAAGGGAAAGAAACTGCGTCTACCCTGTCCCTTCCTGGGATTTACTGCCACTGGGGCAAGGGTAGCTCATGCTGGAGCTAGCAGAGATCACTGCCGCTGCAGGTCAAAAGCAATAAATCAGTGGTCAGTAAGAACTACAGCAGACAAGATCTCTTCTTTTGGTCACTTAACCAAAGTGTTAAGGGATCAGGTATCCAAAATCTGGAAATGCCCATGAGCAGTAGGGTCAAGGGTTCAGCTGAAGAATTGCTGGGTGGCGAGAAGAGGGGAGAGGCTGAATGTGCAACAGCCACACTCACAGGTCCATCATCACATCTTCCCAGAAGCCCTGGGAGGAGAGAGGGCTGGAAATGCAAGCGTGGGGTTTCTCCTGGACGTTGGCACAGTCACGTACTACTTCCACTTTGTTTCCTACGTAGCCAGTTCCCTTGCTAAGTAGTTAATTTAAATAGGAACATCTATCTTCTAAATTGTGTGTATCAAACAATCAATCACTTGGAGGCTGAAAACCTCCCCAAATCTGTAATTATGGTGTCACAGCTGATTGTGATGAAAGTGAAGCTGTCAGGGAGACATTTGTGAGACAAACACACTTGCGCACAGCAGTTTTCCCCAGAGTGCTATGGCAAGCTTTCCTGCCATATGGGGCCATGATTAATAGCCCAGCCTATATGTAAATATTTAGCTGTTTAGGAAGCAACAGGATCCAATTACCTTTCAACCTATTTCTCTCCTCATGATAAAATACAATGCATCTTTTTTTTTTCCCTTTAAAAACAAAACAAAACTGATGACTCATATTCTACTGATGATATTAAAGACGTTCTTCTCTGCCTGAGGTAATACAGGCTGAGAGCTCAGCTGGGCTGAAATCTCTTATTTTCTCATTACAATAATGTCCCTCTCCAAGGAAGCGAAAGCTGGCGCTTTCTGCCAATAACCCCTCCTGACTGTCACCGTGACAGTGGCCTGGAAGCAGAGCGTTTGCTGGTACATGATACAATCTGAAGCAAAGCTTTTATCATGAGCCCTGTGGTTTTTAGGACGATCCTTAAAGCTTGCAGCTGCTGGAAGGAAGAGCTGCCTGAGAATCACAGCAGTCCCTGTGGGCAGAAACCAGACATTTCCAGCTCTCAGAGCAGCAGGGACAGTGTGAAGCTTGGTTTTATGTGCACCCAGAAGGGTGAGGAGAGAAGAAAAATAAGACCCCATGACTTTTTTATTTTCTTAAACTATTTTACGTCTTCTCTGACCAGCTCAACGTTTTTGACTGTGCTCTTTCCTAGCAGGACTATCTGCCTCCATGCTCCAGACCTCTCCACCCTCCCTACAGAACCCCAGCACATCCCCTCCTGACTCATGGCCAGTTACAAGTTCTGCTTGCCATCTTCCTTGACTTGATAAATAACTTCTGCCACAGCCCGGGTCTCCAGGCCTCCTCCTGCTCCTAGCTCTGGGCCCAGGGTCATGGCTGGGCTGTTTGGGAAGCCTCTTTAGTCACAGTAATAATTGCAGAGCTAATTGCTCAAGGAAACACAGGCTCAGAGGGCTGGAGCACCTCTCCTATGAAGAGAGGCTGGGGGAGTTGGTGTCGTTCAGCCTGGAGAAGAGAAGGCTCCAGGGAGACCTTATAGTGGCCTTCCAATACCTAAAGGGGGCTGCAGGAAAGCTGGGGAGGGACTCTTGGTCAGGGGGTGCAGTGATAGGGCAAGGGGTAATGACTTTAAGCTAAAAGAGGGGAGATTTAGATTAGATATTCAGAAAAAAAAAAAAAAAAATCTTTACTATGAGGGAGATGAGGCCCTGGCACAGGCTGCCCAGAGAAGCTGGGGGGGCCCCATCCCTGGCAGTGCCCAAGGCCAGGCTGGGTGGGGCTTTGGGCAGCCTGGGCTGGTGGGAGGTGTCCCTGCCCGTGGCAGGGGTTGGAACCAGATGGGCTTTAAGGTCCCTTCCAACCTAAACCCTTCTATGATTCTATGGTAATTTCCCTGTAGCTGACGCAGTGTGTCCTACATGACCACAGCTTTATCTCAGTGCAAAAGGTTCTGTTGAAGCAAAGAACATTCAGCCCCTTGGGTCACTAACTATTGCTGCTGCCACCTGTGAGCCGCTCCCAGCCCATGGACTGGCAGAAGTCAAGGCCCAACTAAACACAAATGGTGTTCAGGTCTTTCACAGCTCACTCCAGGCACAGCCATGGGACTCTGAGCACAGTGTACTTACTAAGAGAGCTGGGACATTTGCAATGCCTAAAGATCCACAGTGGAATTTTCAAATGCAGACTTTTCAAGGTCTGGAGGGCCTGGAGAACCCTCACGCAGCAGATAGGTGTCTGTTGTCCAGCTCCCATAGGATCCTGGCCGGGGTTCCCCTTATGTGCTGCCTTCTGCATTGGTCCTTGGAAAATAATACCGATGAGTTCCCTGTTTGGCTGGGAGAAGGCTGTCCCCTTGGCTTCTGGTGAATGGCTCTCAGGCCAGGCTGGCTGTGCTATAGCTTTGCTGCTTTAAGTGCTGTCAATCATTGAGCACCGTGGTCGATGAGACTGGGAAGTTCAGGGCCTGAACTCATGCCATGCTCCTGACAGGCAGGATGCCCAATCACTTTTCAAAGCTTGTAATCAGTGCTGTAAGTCCTTGCATTGCTGTTCCTACACAGAGGGCTGCCCAGGGAGCGATGCCTCTGGCTGGCCTCTCAGCTGCTCTGTCACTGCTGCCATTCGTCTCCTTAGGTCTCTGCTAAAATGTGGAACAGTGGTAGCTGTGGCTGGATAGCCTGACCCCCAGGAGAAGCAGGAGCATTGACTCTGCATACAGAGGGGAAGTTAAATCACCCTGTTCTGGTGCATGGAGGTAATGCAGATCGCAGAAGAGGAGTCCAGGCAGGATGGTGCTGAGGTTCCTCTTGGCTGCAGTGTTTAACAGGGTCTTGCAGCACTGTCTGACTGCTGTACACCCAGGACACCACTCCACCATCCTTTCAAGGCTGGAGGTTCCCAAGGGCTCTCCATAGTCCTCTGAAGCCTCTGCCCTGGAAACATTTCAGGTGAGAAATCAGAGATGGACCACCCGATGTACTCCTTCCACCTCTTCCAGGGCCAGGGGTCAGGTTGCCGAGGTGGGCCGCAGTCCCCATGGCCTCCTGGAGGGCACTGGGTGTCCTGGGATGCTGCCTACTTTGCAGTCTGGGTCCATGGCCAGGCCAAGTCCTAGCATAAGGCAGCAGTAGGAGGCCACTTCCAGCACAGAGTTTTTTCGGTGGCAATTTGAAGTCTAACACGGGAAATGTTTGTTTTGTGAAAAGAGAGATTATTCTCTCCCCAACCCCCAGATAGCTCCTTTTTCAGCAATTTCTAGCCAACCAGTCCTACCTGCATTTTAAACAAAATGGGTTGATATAAAACACAAGCAGTAAGCTTTACCATTGCCGTTAAAAGAAGACCAAATATGATTAAGAAAGTCACCATCTGCCCTGCAGAGACACCTTGTAGAGAGCATAATTTTGAGTCAGTCATTTAGTTGTATTTCTTAATTAAATTGGAATGCTTTTTAAAAACACATATAAATATATGTTTTTACATTATATATATATATATACACACACACACATATATATGCTTATACATTATATATATGTAATGTGCTTTTCCCCCACCATGGATTACTGAATATAATGTTGAGTGCATTTGGCTCTTTGGAATGAGCCTCTGTTCCTTTAACAATTTTCAATTTCTTTTGAGTGTAACATTAGCTCACAGTTCTATAGTGTTACAATATTTGGGAGGGGAATAATTATTGACCTTTTTTTTTTTCTGTCATGTTTTCCCCTGGGTCTGTTTCTTCTTAATTATGCTTAACATTGCACTGATCCTGGGAGATACTGAAAATCTGCTTGGACAAGGCCATCACATCCAGTTCTCATGTCCAGCTTCAGCCATTCTGTGACTCTGCAGCTGTGCATAGCACAGGGACTTGCAGCAGAAAGTTCAGGCAGCAGCAGCAATGACTGTTGGGAGCAGGCTGCAGGGTGGCTCCGAACATGCCATGAAAGTGCCCATGTGAAGGACCAACTACTTTCTGCTGAACAGAAGCATCCATCGGGTTTTCCTATCTGAAAACACTGTGCACAACTCTTCATGTACATGATGTAAAGGTCTGTTTTGGTGTGTACAGAGCAAAGGTATTTCGATCCATCAGAAAATTGGGCTCTGCTTCTCCTCTCAATGTCTCTGTGAGCCTAGCGGTATCTCAGGGGGCCTCAGCAGAGCTATTTCTGACTTTTGCTGATCAAGAAAAGGGCCTCGGACAGAACAAGGTAGTGCAAAAGGCTGCTGCTTCCAAAAAGAAGAAAGGAAAGACTAACAGCAGCAGGAAAGGACCATGCTGTGAGTGCCTCCGGCATGGGGGAGGCTGAGATCGGAGAGGCAGGGGAGGCTGGGAAGGTTTCAAACCATTTCCACGTGGGGCTTGCTCAGCAGTTTCTCCTCTGGATGGATCCAGGTCGGTATCAACCCTGTGGCCACAGCCATTTTGGTGTTTGAAGGGACAACTTCAAAAGGATGCACAGAGATAACTTGCAAGCACTGTGGCTTGAAAAGGATTGAGTGAAGGAGTCTCTGGGGACCAGTCCGGGAAGTAAAGTACAGATTGCTCCAACAGCCTACAGTGGGGATGGAGGCAGGGAAGGGCCTGGTCCAGCCAGCCAGCACAGGGGTGTATATCCTTGTCAGGGTCTGCAGTCACCGTGTCTTGGATGTGATTTGCATTAATGCCAGGTTTGGTGGGTTCAGACTGCTCCCACAGCTTTGCAAGGGAAGCAGGATTAGGTACATTCACCTGCGATATGCAATGTGAAGAAATAACCTGTTTTACACTACAATGTCCTCACCCACTTCTGACTGTGCTCCAAGGAGTCCCAGGGACATCCAGATCCAATGAGCTGTATGTGCCTCAGGCCTCGGTCTGTCGATGCCCCACAATCTTCCAGCACAGACGAAGACCCTGATCTCCAGCCTAAATTCAAAGAAGGTCCATGAAGCCGGTGCATTGGCCTGGTGTAAATGCAAAGAAGATTGGAGCTGCCCTCTGTTCTGACCTGGGGGGGCACCTCTTAGTGGTTACTGGCACTGAAGCTGACATGGTGTGTGATGGCTGGGGACCTCTCCACGCACACCATCAACCCACCCCAGCAAGAAACTCCACTGTTTACAGATCACTTTTCATTAACTCTTTGGAATGCCTTAAACAGATTGAGATGGCAACAAAACCAGGATTTGCTATATGGCTATTTTTTGCCCTCTTGGAAAGCTGATAATCGCTTTTTAGGGCTCTTGAATGGACAAAGAGCATTCTCTCCTGTCTATACTAGATCCATAGTTTCTCACAGTGTGATGAAAGTACATGATAGACAGTGAGCAACCAATAAAATTCTCCAGGCTTTGCCTAGCAAAAAAAAAAGTCCAGATCAGCATCACCTGCACTGATACAAGAAATTAAGACTTAATATGTTGTTTGCAATGGGATGCCACATGCTTTCCATGCAGAAGAAACCTATTGATTCCTTCCAAACTCCTGAGACACCCTGTTAATTATCTGGCCAGGTCTTCCCAGTCTCTTGTAGAAAAAGTAAATGCTGTCCCAGTCTTCGGTCACTTCAACACCAGGCAGACCTGGGCATGTGAGACCAAACCAAACACAGTTAAAACAATTGAGCTATTCTTTCCTGGTGACTAAAGGAGCAGAGAACCCCATGCCCTGCATTAACCCATATGGAAAGAAGATGGATTGTTTGCTGAAAAGCATTTATGTACTGGGAAGGACCTTATCAAAGTCAGTAGAAGCAGCACTGCATGCCTGCCTTGTCCTCCTGCTCCTCTGTGATGGTTCAGGTGCCCATAGCGTCTGTCTGAGCAACATCAGACAGTGGTTGGCCAGACTTCTCACCATGGTATTGCAAACAGTGGGCACTGGATTAAAGGCTTCTCCTGTTTCCACAGTACTCTTAAATGGAATCCTGGGGGTCCTCTATCCATGTTAGCCGATTTCCTCCTTTCAAAGTCAGGATTTCCTCCAGTTTCCATGGAAATAAACTGTGCAGAGATCAGAAGGATATGCATGCAGTCCTGTCCTGCCCTGAGTATGCCCATGTGTGCAATGGGGAGAAAGAGCTGAGGGGCACCCCACCGGCTTGAAATGCTGAAATGCTTCATCCACCATAATGTGTGGAACAATATACAGGCACAGACACAAGGCCCAGACGTGCTATCATTGCAAGTACAATGCCTGGGGATTAAACCAACAGCAGGCAAAGCATGATAGTCTCTTTACCAGTTGTTTCAAGCAGGACACAGCAATCTACTGTTTGACTCACTTTTTATTACCTCTTTTGCAGAATGGGGTGTCCTTCTCCCCTCACTTCTCCAAGCAACATGACAGCATGTCAGATATATGGTTAGACCCATATTCCCCTGGCCAGGGCTGACCCCTCTGAACAGCACCCAACTTGGATCTGACAGAGATAGGAAAGAAAACTTCCCAGTGTGGGGAAAGCAGTGTAGCCATGAGTTCTGGTTGTGGCTGGCCTCCCTGAACCCACATAGAACACTATAGGAGATGTTTCTGCAGAAAAGTGTTTGCATGCAGAAATGTTTTGTGCTGATGCCAAAATGAAACTTTTGTGTGTGGTTTCATGTCCCCATACAAGATCCATCATCTAGAGAGGGTAACATATTTCACTCGTTTGGGCAAGGCTGAGGGAAGTAAACAATGGCAGACTCTTTCCAAGAGTCTACCATGGAACAACACAGTAATTTCACTCCAGCACTTGTGCCAGGCAGTAGCAGCAGGGAGTGGGGATTGTCTGCTCTGGTACAACCACCATAGTGTCTCTGAGACTGCCTCAGTGCGTCTGCTACCTAAATGTGTGTGCTCTGGCTATATCTCTGCTTCTCTGGCTTGGATGTGAGTTGTGGCCCCGTGCTGGGAGCTGTAGGGAAGGTGGTAGTCCTGCAGCAAACTGGAGAGAGGAGCCTCTCAGTCTGCTCTATGGACTTGCAAAGAACTACATCATGGTGAAGGTATGAACAACCATCATGGAGGCTCACAGGACCTAGTAAGGGCAAGCTGTACCAGACCAGTACCATGAGGGTGGAAGAAGACCTCTCCTCATGTACTGAGGCATAGCAAAACATGACCCACTGCCGCCTGTGGCTCATGCTGGTGCATCCCGCAGCATCCATGCCCACTGAGTGCATCCTGTATGCCTCTGCCCATCTTCTGCCACTCTTTGCTTCCTGCCATTGCTTCTGAGGTCGAAGGTAGAAGGAACACAGGGACTAGAGAGAGGCTGCCTGGGGACCATCAAAGGCAGAAGACGATGGTTTAGCACCACAGAGACAGCTCAGACAGGGAGTGCAGGTGTTTTGTGGGAGAGTAGGGGGATAACGTAGCCGCAGCCTGGTTTACAATAACCCATCCTGCCACCCTCAGGAGGGAGAGAACTGTGATTGTGTAACATAAATCCAGCCAAAGTCATGTGCAAGTATGCAATTACCTCTCGGGAAAGTTAAGGCTTTGGCATTCAACCCTGTGCTATAGCAAAGGGGGAGAAGCAGAAGGTGGAGATGTCATTAGACTATTAATAACTATGTGCATTGTACAGTCATTGCAAAACGATCTGACAAAATAAGCAATTCCAGAACGATTGCCTCCTGCTATTCCTTTAAATTTAAGCATCAGTAGCACTGGCAAATATCCCTGCTCTTGCTGGCATTTCTCAGTGTACAGCCACAGCCGTTGGCAGGGGAAGATTCGTATACTAGACCTCCAGTCCAAAAGCAGGGCCTAGAAGGTCCAGTGCTATTGGCTGGGGCAGGCTCAACATAGGAGGACATGGTGCTATGTACAGCCCTTTTCTTTTACATCACTTCCAGCTTGTCTGTGTAGGTCTCAAAGCCCAACAGCAAAGTGATGCTCAAAGGTATGGGTTGGTCCATGCTTATCTTCCTTGTCCCCCACTCCTGCCAGAAAGACATTTTCAAAAGACTCTCTCCTCTTTGGATTTCCTTTGCTCATATCATCTTTTTACATTACATTTTAATTCTTCAAATAAAAAATATTCTATGGAGGAAGCACCTAGGCTCCTCAGGCTACACAGCTCTCTCTTTGTTGAAGATAATTCACAAATCCAGTTGTGCTACATGAACACCGGTGATGGTTTCTGGTAAGGAGTTGAATACTGATGTTATAGCTCCTGCAGAGACCACAGCTTATTGAATTGAATAAAACTGTAAACCCTGTCCAGAAAACTGCTGCAATGAGTAGGACCTACCGTCACCGTCACCATACCATAAGTGACTTTTTTATTTTTTGAAAGAGACAATGGCATTCTTCAAATCCTAAGCACAAATAAGTAAGTTGTGAGCTTTTCAGGATATTAATTACCCGTGAGGGACAGCATTCATTAATCATCTCAGTCACAACAGTTTGGCCAGATGTTCATATAGCACGGGTCTGTTTTCATTTCCAGCTTTTTATGTAGATCCTCCAAACTAGCACAAAATCTATCAATTTCAACATGGCAAAATAACATCGTCTGTAAGTTCTTCCTGAAGATGAGTGACTAAAAGTTGGAAGTCTTTGCTTCAGGGCGTTGTCCTGATATATGAGCAACAACAACATAAAAGCTTTATAGGAGATCTCCAAGAAACTGAAAAGCAGAATGCTTTCTCAGATACCCATAACTCAAAAATAGCCCATACAATTCAGCACTTACTCATATAGAGAAAGCACTCTCCTCTAGGCTGAGCCGAGACATGAAAGATAAGATGAAGGCTGGAGCTGCCTTCAGAAGGTTAGAAGAATGGTGCATTTCCAGTTGGGCTTACAGTGGATTCTTCTAGCCTTGACAACAATCAAGACAGTGACTGCATAATGCCTGTGAAGTACTTTGAGATCACCTGATGAAAGGCACTGTTAAAGAGCTAAACACTGTTGTAATACAGGCAAAGCCAGAAGGAAACTTGGTTAAGTGTTCCTCCGGCTTCTTGCATCCTCAGATCAAACTCTGCTTAAAAAAAAAAAAAAAAAAAAAAAAAAAAAAAAAAAAAGAGGGGGGGGGAAAAAAAAAAAAGGAGAGAGGGGAGAAGAAGAAGAAATGAGACTGTAAACGAGGAAAAGATGAAATAATTTTTAAATAAAAGTAAAATTGAGGAGTGTCTGAACAGCAGCAGAGACTAGTCTGAGCTCGCCACATCTCGCAGCTCTCCATGACTTCATCCAAGCACCGTCGGACTCTGAGGTGGATGTCTGCAATTATTCTCAGAGGGACCAGGGTGTCATTCATGTCTGTCAGCCTGTAGTGCTCCTCAAGCCTTCCAGGACTTCGCTGCCCAGCTGAACAGCTATGTGAGAGCTGGAGGCACTAGGATATATGGACAAACTGGTCAAACTAGAGGCTTGTTCAGTCTTATCAGTCAAACCAAGAATAGTGGAAGTGAAGGACTATTAACTGTTAACAGAGCCAACAGATAACACAATAGAAACTAAGGTCACAGACCACGTTTATCCTGACATCCCACTTCCAGGTGACAGTGCACTCTGCTATTGCAGCCTCAACATCCTTCTCTCCCCCTGTCTCTTCAAGGGCTGACTTTTTAGTCCTCATACAAGGCTTCTTCACCTCCTCAGTCAGACCTATTCATGTCCTTCAGCAAGGAGGGCAGTGATAGACTCCAAGGTAATCCTGAACATTTTCTTGATCTAGAGGTAAACTTGGATGTCATGGGACATTTATTCTCCTGTCTACAGATGCTTTCTTCTGAATGAAATCCTTGATAATGTAGCTCCTACTCCAAACAGAGGACACAGTCATGCTGTTTTCCCATAGCTCCCACATCCTTCACACAGGCTGCTTTAGCAAGTGCATGCTTTGTAAAGTGCACCTTGAGCAGCAGGAGAGAAGAAATGACCAGTTCTGCGGTCTTGACACAGTAGAGTAAATGCTGAAAATGGAAGGGCCTCCAAGAAGTAGGTACATGATTCCTTCTATCAATGTGGTACAGCAGTGTTCTGCTGACCAATGGTGGTCAATCAACCATGCTTTATCAGAATGGTTGCAAAAGTTATATTTGTTCATAAGGAATTCTCTCTGATAAAAAAAAAAAAAATGGTTGAATCAGCTAGGAGGAAACATAAAGAAAAAATGATGACAAGCAGAAAATTGCAAAGCTTTGAAAAGTTATGAGCAGTTAGAAAGCATCTAGCACAGAAGTCTTTAGGTGACCTAACCTAGCTGCTGCTAATGTTCCAGCAGTAATAAACAGTAGTCATTTCCCTTGTCCCTCTCCTTTGAGAATCTCTGCTGCAACAATGGTTGGTACTTGAATTCCCATAGTTTATAACAAAGCTATTGTTTGTTATCACAAACACAGTGACATTATTACAGAACTTACCCTGCGGCAAGATATGAATTAGAGTCAACCTTAGCAGACACCAAATATTTACTTTAGAAAAGGAAAAGATATTATTTCATAAATCAAAAATTGTTCCCTTGGCCCTTAAAAGAAGTTTAAAAGCAGCTTCAGTAATTACAAAGTATAGTGTATAATGCCAAACCGATTGAATCCATGGCTGACCCATCGCTTGTGCAATCCCACCTCAGCACACTGCCTACGAGAGAGTGACTGAGACCAGCTGATGGGAATCTCTGATTGCCATTCACTTATGTCATGTAGTGGATAGAGGAGGGGTGTTCAGTGGAAAGGTTAAATTCCCTTGGGGAATGAACGGAGGTTGCACAGAGGCAGCGTGCAATGAGCTGGCGTTATTAGCAGTGTCTCTTTTTGTGTCAGATGTTCAGCGTGTGAAACTATTTATCTGGCTTGCTATTACCTTGCTTTGCTCCAAAATGAACTTCATAGTTTCTTTTTCCTCCTGCTATGCTCATTTATACCCCTGTCTATCCCTCGATGGTCTTTATTTGCCTTCCCTGTCGTAGTGCCTTAACTGTAGAGCTCTCCGCATCCCCCCATGGTATATTAAAGTTTCTTACAGATGTCGTGGTCAAGTATCTGCCCCACTGCACTGCCACAAGTCAGCGCTCGGTGGAGCAAAGCGGATTGAAGGAAGGAGAGGTTCATCTACACCGCAATGACCCTGATTCACCTCAATCTACTTGATTAAGCTGCTGATCAAAGCAATTTTGCACTAAGTGCCAGGCTGAAGTGCCTGCAGCCGTGGATGTCCAGCCCACCCCGTGCTGCAGGGACAATGAAGGGACAGGGCAGGCAGCTGAAGCAGGAACATTTTCAAGAGCTGCAGCAAAATTTGCTGAGTTCATTTGCCAGGCTGAGTCAGCTGGGGTAACCCTCACACACCACACTGCATGGACCTGGCAGAGACCAGACGAGCCTGGGGCTTCCTGTAGCCATCCCAATGCTCAGATGTTGCCCTTGGGACAAAATCCTGAAGTTGTCATTGTCCCCAGACTTTTCTAGGTGCTGTCATATGGTTTATCCTCCCCCAGAAAACAGAGTTCTTCAGCACTTCAGAAAACTTCTGCAGGGGAGTGTCCTGGACTGCCTGCCAGTGGAACAGCACCACAAGCTGATACTGCAGGGGCAGATGCTCAGGAGGGTGCTGGTGTTTTAAAGGTCCAAATTTACAGGTCTTCAGTGTTGATGGGGATAACAGTGGCAAGAGCCACAGGACAGACAGACAGGAATGATTGGGACAGCTCTTTGTTCTGAAACCTGTCATGCAATATGAAATCCTTGTCAGAACCTTGCCAGCATGGGAACAGAGGCAAGTTCCCTCAGCAACTGCACTTTAATGAGGAGTCTCCCACACATGCATGGGGCAAGAAACTTTAGTCACCTGGTGATGGAGAGTCACAGAACAATGGAAAATGACAGAGAAATGTTAGTCTCATTAAGAGGAGACAGGAGCCCAGCAAGAGAGATCTTCTGGAGACATAGAGGACAAACACATCAGTGGTGAATGCCATGCAAAGGGCTGGCACAGCGGGAATAATGGGACAGTGAGGGTGACGGAGCACTGGAACAGGCTACCCAGAGAGGTTGTGGAGTCTCCTTCTCTAGAGACATTCAAAACCCGCCTGGATGCGTTCCTGTGTGACCTGATCTAGGTGATCCTGCTCTGGCACGGGGGTTGGACTAAATGATCTTTCAAGGTCCCTTCCAATCCCTGCATGATTCTGTGACTCTGTGATTCTGTGATTCTGTGACTGAGAAGTTGCCTGCAAGAATGTGTGTGTGACTTGGAAAGGTTGATAAGATATAGGTATAACTCCTTGTATAGCAGATGTGTCATGGATATCAGGCCAACATGCAGCAGACAGATCCTGCCTGGCCAATGAGATTTCTAAATGACCTGCCCCTTTCCATGAGAATGACCCTGCCAGCACCCATCAGTACATAACACCCTTGTAGGGGGGCAGAAGCGACAGAGACCAGTTCTGGGAGAGGTGTGCTCTGGACATAGACACTTCAGGGAGTGGAGAAAGCCCAGTCCCGGACCCTCCTAGAGCAGGTGAATGTTCATATTCAGTGTTTGGTCCTGGCATCCTGCTGCTTCCCTCCCTCCATCTCCTGGCTTAGGTGGGAACTAGTAAGCTGTTTACCACATTCCAATTTAGAACTACCCCCCTTGGGACACCAGCTGCTCTAACTCCAGGTCAAGAACTTATCAGTGGACTGTAGTCATATACATTTAGATATCTAAACCGTCTCTCCATACTGCTGTTATGACTCAGTTTGTGTGCGTACCCTTGCACAATCTGAACTGGTGCGGGACTTGCCCCTGAGGGCTCCCCTGGTGACACAGGGAGGAGTAGAAAGCCACCAAACAGCACCGTGCCCCTAAGAGACATGAGCACACTTATCCTGGAGTGAAGTGCTTGCTTCCTTGCTGGGTTTGCATTTTAAACTGATTTTCTACAGCTCTTCACAATCTTCCTGTTGCTTATTATAGTTGAAAATATTAGATTCCAGGCTCTGCATGTTAATTCTTCCTTGTCATACTCTCCCTGCTCCTGTGCCCCTGGCCAAATGATCCCAGGGTATCATCTGCTTTGTTTCACAGAAAATACTTCCTTGTAGCAGCTCATCTTTATTTATCAGGAGTTGTGTCGACAAGCCTTTAAAAACCCAGCTGATCTCTATTGCCTGCTTACTGAAAATCAAAAGAGCCTGCAGGAAATCGGATAGAACAACCATTAGATTAAATAAAAGCTGGCCCCTCCATCTCCCTTGATTCCCTAATCTTTTCCGCAGCAAGTGTAATGCACACTGTGTTAATCTATGGGACACGGGAGGCTGTGCACTCTCTGTTCGTGGGCTGGAATTATATCAACTCCTATACAGGATAATTGAGCAACACATTTTATTGTCCTCATCATTTTCACAGCCTACAGTGTCTTTTGGGGAGAAGTTGGGAACGGAAAGAGGAAGGAGGGTTTTTCTGCAAAATTGAGCCTACGGGGAAATTACAATTCCTCCCACTGGCTCTGTCTGTAGCAAAGGCATTCCCAGCAGCCGCTGCTGCATGCCTCAAGCAGCAGAGAACAGGGAAATTCCAGTTTGTCCTGTGTAACTCTTGTTCTTGCTTTACCTCCAAAATGTAGGCAGTGGCCACAAACAGATGAATTTGTCATGAAGTCAAAAATTAAAAAGAACAAGTAAAAATGTCTGAATTTGAGCCACCCTATAGCACTCCAACTTAAGGTTCGAGTACCAGATGTGGGTCCTTTGTCCTCCTCCTGACTCCACCCCATCACCTACAGTTCACTTGTCCAAGGTTGCATTGTCTTCCTACATCACAGTAGCTAAAAGTCCCTCTTCACAGCTGTGTGTCCTGAGAAGACTTGCAGAGTTAACAGAGCAGAGAGTGTCCTGAAGCCCTCAGAA
The DNA here is from genome assembly GCA_013399115.1 of Anseranas semipalmata. Lineage (NCBI taxonomy): Eukaryota > Metazoa > Chordata > Aves > Anseriformes > Anseranatidae > Anseranas > Anseranas semipalmata. The sequence continues at coordinate 417,151 of VXAA01000756.1, forward strand.
ATGAGAGACACAGCACCTTTTGGAGACCATCCCTATTGCATAGGCTTAAGAACTGTAGTTTTTACTCTGGGCCCAGTTTTTCTTTGCCTACCTGATGCATTGAAACTATGGAAGGTATAAGCATCCCTTAAAGTCCAAAGAGATACCCTCCATACACTTGAGAACATGATTTAGCCATTGTAGGACTTTTTTCTCTCTGCAAATTTCCAGGCTGCTCAGTTAGATGGGAGGAAGCAGGAACTTACATCATAAGTATTTGCATAGTTCCTGTTTTAATTAGCACTCAACACTCCCTTGTTTAGTGTGTTCAGTCCCAGTCTACTGGATCAAATTTCCTTAAGCTTCCCTGTATCTATTCCCTCCCCTCTCCTTGCAGCACTGTGGGTCGCTCTGTGAAATTGAGCTCCTCAGCGCTGTGGGACTGAAGTCACATGAGAAGGGTTTGGGGACCATGAAGGTCTGCCTTGTGCAGACATGGGGAACACACAGGTCTCCTAAGCCTGGAGTGCCATCCCATGCCTCTGTTCCCATGTGTGGGAACGGAGTGTGCAGTCTGCAGCCATTGTGCTGTTTTCTTTCCTTGCTTAACTGCACACTGCTGTCTGTCTGAAGGCACAGGGGAGACGGTAAAAGGGAACGTTGCAAATGGAGTACAGGGAAAGGAGGCGAAGAGGATGAAAATCAACAGCTATCAGCTTCAAAGACACTCGAGATATCAGTACCTGGGGCTTGCCATGCCCCTGAAGCTGTGTAGACTTGTGAGAATGGTACAGAGCCTGTGGTAATGAACCTCACCGAGAAGACCAAATAAGCTGGGTTCAGCTCCCTGCTCACACCACTCCTCAGCTTCTGGCCTGAAGCTGCCTTCATCATGGATAAACCAGAGCCTGTGCATGTGCCTGTTTGCTCCCACCACCCAGGGCCACTGGCCTCACTAGGGAGACTGGCCCACAAGCTCCTAAATGCCGTCCCCAGGTGAGCACGCTGCTCCTGGCTCTTACTTTGTGTCGGCAGAGCTTTTTCCACCGCTTGGATCCATGGGTTGCCCTGTCACTTCCCAGTGGGGGTGAATGGTCAGGGATGTGGGGATAAAGCTGAAGGGATTGTACATAAAAAAGGGGTTCCTAAGCCTTGCGTAGTCTGTGCGCACAGGCTGATGGCCATTTCTCACCGAACCAGACCCTGATGTTGAGGGAAGGATCAAAGTATCAGTCTGGCATATCATAGGCTTGGGTTTACTGGAAGAAGAAAGGGGGTCTGTGCTCCCCCTGCCCACTGTCACTCCCTAAGCCATGCAACGCTGACACGGTCCTGCCCCAAGCCCTGGCTGATGCCTTCATCCCTGCTCAGCTCAGGAGAAAATCTGGTCTATGACATTTTCCCTGGTGTATCACCAAGATGCTCTCAGCTGTGAGCCTCCACTGGCTCTCTTGCCCTTCTTGTGGATAAGGGCAGCTTGCCCAGATGGCTAAAGCTCACAGCCTGAGGGCAAAGGTTGTCCTTGAGGAGAGTGCTGGTTTTGAGGATCTGCCTGGCACTGCTGGAGCTCAGCTGCAGCTCTTCAGATGCAAAGTGAGCTGGCTGGCAACCTGATTCCACTGCACTGTGCAGGGCACAAGATATTTACCAATTTTCCATAGCTCAGGATTTTTGTTTCTAAATGCGGAATATAAGCCCAATAAAGCCAGCAGCCTTGCCTTATTCATCTTCATTGCTATTTAAAGGCCCATAACATTTTCAGCTAAAAAGGTGGCTGTATTTTTCTTTGAACACTTTTGCCAGGGATGACAATTAAAGAGCAGACTAACTTCTAAGGAGGGTTCTGTTACACCGAAGATTGTTATCATCCTCAAGTGGATTCAAGGCTATGAATCACTCAGTTCCCCAGAAGTTTAGTACCTGCTGCCATGAGGCAAACACATTTTATCTCAAGTGCATTACTCTGACTCACTGTAATAAGCACAGCTTGTCAAGGCACAGTGGTTCCAATCCTAAAGCTGTTTTGCTTCATATTATGGTTAAGTGTGATCAGGTTCTTTGAAATACCGTTGAGCAAGTTCATTGCCTTGGAAGTCATCCTAAGTTTACCTCCTTACTGTTGCTGTCTAAGAACTGAACACCTCCCATCAGAGCTCAGTTGCCTCAGCTCCCTCAGCTTTCATCGAGGAGGGGAAGGGCCTCCAGCAGGTGAGCCCCCTGCCCTCTGAGCCGACCCCTCGCTGCTGTTGTGCATCTCCCCTGTTGGGTTGGACTGGCCCAGGCTCAGCTGTCTTCAGGCCCGAGCTCAGGTGGGTGAATCTGGCTCCAGTCTCAGACTTGGGCCACCCTCAGGGTTCACCAGGGCTGAGTCCCTCACTTCCCATGGAGAGACCAGCAGAGGAGATCCCTGTCCCCAAGCTCAGTGCAGGCACCAAAGCAACCGACTGCAGATCAGGCTTTTCCACCTCTCCACAGCTCTCTTCATGCATTCTTCATTAATTCTTTCCAGGATGAAGCGGCATGGTGCCCTTCGGCAGCTGCTCTGACCATCGGTGGCCGTGGGACACAGTCATGTGAGGCTGGGAGGACACAACCCCACACACCCTGCATCTCTTAGATTTTGTGTTGAGCCCAGGTGAGCTCCCAGCCACAGATTGATTTTTACATGTCTACAGGGACTGTCACACTCTAAAAGACAGCAGTAATACCAATGCTGTAAAGTAGTCATGAAAACTTACGAGTGAGAAGAATTTCTCTTAGGCTGGTGGATAGGGAACAGAAAGTCCCTGCCCTGGGGGTCAGCTGGGGAGCCAGAGGTGTCCAGAAGCAGGGTGGGGATGATGGAGCAAGCAGAGTTGTCCTGCTCTGTTTCTCAGCAAGGTCACACAAGCTTCTCCCATCAGCTCTTCCAGCCATTTCTCTTGGTTGGAGCTTTCTCTGCCAGGAGGGCAGAGGAATAAGTAGAAGAGGAGCGATGCTTTGAGCCTTCAGAGAGATCAGGCACTTGTTCACAGACGAGAAGGACCTTTGGCTCCAGCACTGCTGCATATTCATGGGTCGGGGGAAGAAGCTTGGCTCTGAGTGGAGCTCAGCAGCCTCCAGTGAACCTGGCAGAAAACCCTGCATTTATTTTTCTGAACACTGTGCAATGTTATGATTCCACAAAAGGCCTTGTTCTCTCTGTCACAGAAAAGAATAACATCCCATGCTTGCTGTGACCCTTTTATGTGACAGAGTATTAATTCCTCTGGCTGGTGCATCTGTGGAGCCTGCTCTGATTACACTGCTGGGCCAGGTAACAAGGGCAGGCAGGCCATGAGGATAGCCATTAGATGAGCCCCAGGGAAAGAATTACCTCTGGTGTGACCTGCACAGAGAATAGAAACTGAAAAGGAAGAAAACAAAAAAAGATTAGGGGGAAAAAAAAACACAACCAGCACCACCAACAAAAAAGATATATTTTGTTCTTCTACAGTGTGCTATTTGAAACACAAGGCAGTACTATTTCTCACAGACCCTATATGTCATGAGCGCATTTCCTTCTGAAATGTCTAGATTTCCTGTGAAGTTATGAGGTTATTTAAAACATATATATAAATATATATATTTGTTCATAGGTATTTTATAAACACACATACACATATATTTTGTGTATCTGGTGTCTTTGCCTTTTTGTGATTGTGAATTTTTGGGTCACATTTATGGCATTTCCAGATTTCTCTGTGGGGCTGTGAAAGACAGGCAATCCCATAAAAAACACTAGAAATCGATGAAAGAGGAGGTCTTCCTGCAATACCGTAAGTATGGAATCTGAGGCTTTAATTCCCCTATTTCACAGATTCCCAGTACTTGGTTAAAGATTTGTATCTCTTTGCACTGATCACCAAAAAATGGTATTTTCACTGAGGAAATTCATGTGGAAAATGTCAGTTTTTCTTGGGAAGCTGATGTTTAAACAGAAATCCCCCTTATTCAGAGCAAAAGGATGTTTTCCCATCTGTTATCCATCAAGCCTCAGTGCTTGATATGACACCCCCTACCCAGGATTTGGCATCTACTTTTCCAGGCTTCATTAGTTTAATCACACATCCTTTCAACGCCTGTCCTCACAGGGGATCAGGCGAAAGAAAATAGAAGCCCACTGGAAGGCTGGGGGACCTCTTTGACCCAGTCCTGCTGGGTGGCTGTAGGAATATCCCTAGAGCTCTTCCTGACCACTAGCCTGGTCTGTGGAGTCACCTAGTTCTGGTGTTTGTTGCCTTTCTCTATTTTACCTGCTACAAGTAAGTAAACAGAAGATGATGGATTTCCACCAAGAACTAGACATCTTTGATTGTCCCTCCCTAACTTCCAGGCCATGGAGTTTATGAATAAGCCATGGTGAATGTGCAGAGAGAGAGGGGTTCATTTGTTACATACAACTCAAAGTCGGGATGTTTATAAAAGATCACAGACCTGAAAACACCAGCCAAACATACTATTTATGTTTACTGTAGAAATGTCCCAGCAAAAGCTGACACTGAATTAGCAAAAGAACTCCCCCAGGCTGCCCCGTGTTGGAGGAGGACCCATGGACACCAGCTTCTCCCACCATGCAGCGTGTAGGAGAGGACTCACCTCGCCAGCCAGAGGGACAGGGCAGCCAGAGCACACTGAGTTATCACACAGGGTCAAGATGTGGTAAAGTCACCCTTCTGCCCCTAGAAACTCCCTGGGCAGTGGCAAGTGGGGTGAACCTTGCCGCCTGCCACATCCCATCTCTCTGAAGATAATGAGAAACGTCGTGACTCGAAGCAGGAGCGCACGCAGCAGGAGGGAGTTCAGGACTGTTGCTGCCTGTGATCGTGTCAGCCAATTTACATTTCTAGATACACAGATCCTGGAGTCAGCCATCACCACAGGATCGGAGCATCTATCACAAGGAACAACAACAAAATTATCTCTTCACCAGCACTGCTGGCAGGAACAAGATTAGGCCAGTTATTTTTATTACTGGTTTTATTTTTTGTTACACTGTTTGGGAGAGCTATCAACTCCATCTGTGGAAGTGTGATGTGATTAAGCCAAGGAGTTATACAAAAATGAAGACGAAGTGCTTTGCCTTTTGTTTGAAGGCAAAGTTCATCTTTATTTGGTCTGGCAGCACAATCCACAGGACTGAGCTGGCTCCTGAGAAAGATGCCATCAGGGCCAAAACTGCTTGGTCTGGGCAGAGACTGGGAATGGCTTGAAGTGGGAGAGGGAAATGGAACAGCAGGGAAGCAGCGTGGGGAGCAGAGCTTTGGAAATACAGTCTGTTATATGGCATTTGGGACATTTGTTTCCATCTAATGAGTGAACCCAGGGACCTGACATGGAAACATGAATGCTGGGAGATCTTGTGCCATTGGCACTGGCTGTAGGAAAAACAGTATTACAAAGAAAAAAAAAAAAAAAAAACCACTTTCAGTGACCATAGAGGAGGGAAGAGTAACAACTTTCACAAATTAAGGAACAAATATCACTCAGTTAAACGGAGGCTCATTAGCACTGCACAGAGCGTTATGCACTGTGAGGATGAAGGAACACGGGACCAGAGGGGACTCCTCACAGTGCAACCAGTCCCCACCATTGGAACCACTGGGGCGTACAAATCTTTTTGAAAATAAGTCTTAGGAAAAAAAAAAATGATAATCTTGGCCCTTGGCTCTGGGCCCTGTTGAGAGGCTGCTCAAGACCTTGAAGGAAAAGTGCTCCCCTCAGAGCATACATAATTTGCTTTGTTTCTCTGCTCATTTTGCTTTCCCATACCAATACACAACACCCCTGCTCATGCTTGGACGTCTCCCTCTGATGGTGCACAGCAAATACCCAGGAGGCCACAGGGTGCTACTTACCTTCACTAGGCAGAAGGGCAGTCAGAATGGGGTGCTGCATCAAAGCAGAAGAGAGAGAGCCAGCTAATTGAAGTCCCAAAGGGGCATTCAAAACTGAGTCAAATTAATGACTTGCAGAATTCCTGCTTTTTGTTTTCATACACAGCAAATGACTCCAAAGAGGATTGAGCAGGGAGGTGCTGTTGCAATTCTCCTTAAATGACAGAAAGGAGGTGTGGACTCATGTCAGGGGCATGAAGTAGCACCAGGCCATTTGTCTCTGGTACAACACTATGTACCATTGTAGGAAGGTACCTTTCTGAGGAGAGGTTGGTCCAAATCTTTTCAGCATTGGAGGCTGCTGTATTTGCCACCCAGAGTATTAAGAAACACTCCAGAGAGGGATGTGCCTGGGCTGCAGTCCCAGGTCTTCCAACCACAGCCCGGAGTCCTCTTGTGATGGGAGTAGTCTTGCTCCGCCCAAAGCAAAGACATGAGGGCTTCCATCACCATTCACTTCTGAGTAACCACCCACTGGTTACCACAGCCCCAGGCAAGTGGGAGACCTGAGCTAGATGTTCTTCTCAGACCTGCAGCCCTGCTCTGAGCTGTGGGGTGGTGTAGATGGGAATAGCCATGATGGAAAATCTGCAGGAAAGGATTCAAGGTCCAGAAAGAGAGAAAGCAGGAAGGACAGGCATTTCCAGATTACTATCTGGAGCTGTCACACAGGAAAGAGAGCCCTGGGTTCCTACCCCATCCCTGGGGCTTCTTTGTGCTTCAGCTGGTGGATGATTCATTCCAAATCCATAGAGAGGAGGACCATCACTTCTCCTCCAGGAATCTACATCTATCTATTCTCAGAAAATACAGCTTTAATGAAGAAATGACAGGGAACATGATATGAGGAATGATCAGCTCTAGGAAAAGGGACTTCAGACCTGCACAAAGACAAGCATCTCCAAAAGTTGAGCACCTGAAGAGGATAACTGGGATAATTTGACAATGAGCTGAGGAACAGGAGGATTGCTCTCACGTTTGGTAGATGAGCAGACTTTTTCCCTGACTTCAGCATAATGTTTATGTTTCACTGAAGCTTCTTCTGAGCTTGGGGAATAATAATGAACTATTATTTGCAGATCAGTAGGATCTCAAATCTCCAACCACTTTATAGACAAAGGTGTTAAAAGAAAAGGACTGAGAAGCATCCAGTTATATGTTCCCCTGCAGGAGAACAAAGAGATACTGAGCCAGAGCCTGGAGGGAAAATCACAGCACAATGTCCTGCACCAGTGACCTAGTGAACTGACCAAGGAAAGATGACTGAAATGTGAGATGAAATCTGGTTTTCACTGAGCACAAAGGGTTTTCATCTGACCCTTCTTCCTCTTTACTTTGGGTTCAGAAAAGAGCTTGGCAGCTTTGGTGAGATGATTTCTTTTGAATATGGCCTAGGGTCACAAAGATGATCAAGGGACCAGAGCATCTTCAATATAAAGGGAGACTAGAGAGTTGGGACTGTTATCCTGGAGAAGAGAAAGTTCAGGGGCATCTTTTCAATGTGCATAAATGCTTTATGGAAGACAATGAGGAAGTGGGAGCCACTTGCTCTCAGCAATGCCCACTTGCTCTCAGCAATGCCCACTGACAGGACAAGAGAAAATGGCACAAGTTAAAACACATAAATTCAATCTGAACACACTCAAAAGATCTGCTTTATTGTGAGGGTGGTTAACACTGGACAAGGTTTCCCAGAGAGATTGTAGAGTCTCCACCTGTGGAGATATTCAAAACCCAGCTGGATGCAGTCCTATGCTGCCTGCTGTAGCTGGCCCTGCTTGAGCAGTGGGGGAAGATTGACTTGATGGTCTCAAGAGGTCCCTTCCAACCTAAATGATTCTGAGATGATGAAGGTCCACATCCACAGGAGGTGACTGGGATCCAAACTCCCGCTGGTTTCATTGGTGGAGAGCTTGACCTACAAATGCTACAGGAAGTCATTCTATGGTTTTCAGGAGGATCTCCACTAAATCCCACATAACTCCTGCAAGAATGACTCTTCCTATAGGGCAAGAAGAGCTAACGGTCCCTGGACCATGGTGAACTCTCTGCAGATGTGGAGAAAACAGATCCAGCCATGTCCTCCTCCAACCATAGGAAAGATCTGCTGTCCTAGGACAACTGCATCTGTGTCTTTGTGCAAAGGACAGTGGTGGTCTCTGCATATGTAGCACCTGCATTGCCAGAAATAACCCTGACTTGGCTTTGTGAGGACCCTGGTTCCCACAGGCCCTTGGCACAGGGTGGATTCTCCCCAGTATGGCCCAGTTAGCACTAGCTGAGTTACAGCAGCAGCAGCCCTGTCAGGGAAAAGCAAAGCACAGTGTCACAGCAGTTTGTGCTGCCTAACTGCTTTGTTTCTGAACATCATAATTACAGTCCCAGGGTGATACTGTCAAGCTTGGAGTTAGTAATTTTTCTGCAGCTATTACAGCTGAATACTTAATCTAGAAAGAAAACATTAGAACCCCCTCTGAGCTAGACATCAAACCCTTCACTTAAAAGAGTAAATGTCCCAAGGACGTAGCTGTTGGCTCAAGACACCATGCTGTGGTCAACATGTGTCCAGCAGCTGAAGCGTGAGAGCAGAGCATGCACACATGGCCTGGCCCATAGCATCACCAGCAAAAAGCACACAGAGCCAATGAACCCATACACACTTCGGGGGGAGAACAATCTGCTGCTTTCCAAATGCAGAGTCCACAGGGAGGAGGTGATGGGTGGGAGAGAGGACTGGTGTTCAGCTTACAGGCATTAGGTGTGTGGGGGAGAGTGCTGGGGAGAAGGGCGAAGAAAGGAGAGCAGCCTGTAGGAGCTGGTGTGTTTTGTGGGAGCACATTGGGCAGGGTGGCATGGTGGAGGAAACTGAGGCAAGGGAGGTGTGCATGAAGCCTTGGAAAGACCAAAATGGAGTAGGAGACTTGATGAGCTGGAGGATGGAGAGCGGAGGTGTCAGAATATGTCTGCAAGGCACTGAAGGTGGCAGGAGGGGAATGGGGCTGGGACAACTGATGTGACAGCACTTTAACCATGGTTTGTTATTGCCTTTGTTCAGCTCCAGACTAGTAGATCTCTCCAGACCACTCTGATTAATTCACCAGCAAACACAGCTGATCCAGCCCAGACCCACTCCCTGGCATTGGGGCTGCAGGTTGGGTGCCAGCACTTCCTAGGGTTTGACAGCAGCAGCAATTAATGACCAGAATTTTATTTATTTTCAAAAGCATGCTCTGCTAGGCTTTCCTCTGCTTTTACAGACCCAGCTCTTTGTATAGACTTGATTTTATTTGTGTGGAATGGCTTCTGGTGTTTTTCTGTTGTTGTTGTTGTTCCAGTTTGGGGGATTTATTAAAAACAATTTCTCCAGAAACTGTGACTAATGAAAATTTCCATTCTATGTATTTTAATTTGAAAATGCCGGTGGATAGAAACCAAGCAAAATATTTCATAGATTTTTCTTTTTCTGCAGATCTTCCATTTTGCTTTTTTTATCTGGAAACTGAGAGGGGATGCCTCTACTTTCTGTGACTGTGACAATGTGGAGAAAGCCCTTCTTGCAGAAACAAAGTAACAGGACCCCAGAAGTACAAAAGGGTTGAGGATTTATTGGGAACATTTCTTTTTATGAGGGAAAAAGTTGTTATTTCTTTAAGTTGCTTTCCCTAGTTGTTTCTGTGGCTTTCTCACTGAGGGAAACATAGAACAGGCAGTACAAAAATTGAACTTTTCAGTTTGAAAACACAGCTAAAGAATATCCTATTCCAAAAGGAAAATGCTGGTTTAGTTTCCAGCTGTTGCCTGGAAACTTAAATGCAGAGCATTTGACAATTTTGTCTCACTTAGAAATTTCCCCTGGGAAAACCTCCCCGTTTTCAATCAGCTCCACTTTTTGAGCTTCTCATGTCTCTAAAACCTCCGTTGACAACTTGTTTCATGGCAGAAGCCAGCTAGAGGGGTTTTCATAACCTTATTGTGAATTGTCACCGTCACAGACCAAACCCACAGAGCTCCCTGCTCTGTCCTCATTGACAGAAGAGAGTAATTGATTCCTGTAACATCCCACTGACTGTTTGTTTCAAACCCTTTGTACCAGAGATAGATTTTAATGAAATGTTCCACTTTTACACACATGAAATATATCAAATTAAGTTTTTGAATGTGAAATAACCGTTATCAAATGCAGCCAAACAAAGGCTGTCAGACCAACCAAGATACAGGCTGAAGGAATGGAAAAGGCAGAGAACATTGCTGTCCTTGCAAAAGGTTCAAATCTGGACTAGGATCATGCTTGCCCCTAATATCGCTGAATCTGCACATTATTATACCAGATCTGAATTATTCCTCATTTTGACTTAGTAGGGCTTTACTGGCAATAGAATGTGGGTGATAAATGATTCCACCTTTTCCCAGATAGCCCTGTTTCTAGGTGCCAAGTCCTGATTTCCCCGTAAATTCTATGAAGGCTGGGTTTGGTCCCTCATCCATTCCAGTTTTCACAAACATATTTCTAAACAACTTGGAAAAACAGGTGAATACTGAGTTGAAATATGCTGATAACAATTTTTTTGTTTGTTTGTTTTGTTTTTTAGCATAGTGAACAAAAGATGAACAGGGAGAATTACAGAAGGATTTGAAAACTGGTCAGTGAAAGGGTTGCTAACATTCTGTGTAAATCATTGTAGAGTCATCTGCTTGAGGAAAAATGATCCTAACATCGTATGTAAAATGGTGAGCTCTGAGTTGGTCACTGTGGCATGGGAGAGAGCTCTTGCATTTATATTAAAATATTTAATCCTGTAAATCAGAAAGGTTATGGCAGAACTCAAAGATGCCAAGGAGCAACAGAGAAGATGAAAGATGCAGAATGGTTTCCACACCTATAACATCCAGGTAGCTGTAAAAGTGTCAACTGCAGTAGATGGCTCCAAAATCCAGAGCTACCCAGAGGAAACGGACAAGAATTGATTTCTTTGTCTACAGTATACGAGCCTGGGGTCATTAGAAGAAGCTAGTAAGAGACAAGTTTGGGACATGCTTAAGGTGGAGGTGCTTTATACAATGGAAAACAAAGCTCAGGATCTAGCAAAAAAGCTATGGCAGCTAACAACAACAACAAAAATGCACAAAATAATCTTGACCTCTTAAGAAGTAATGAAGCACAGAATTGTTCTGCGACCACTGCAGTGTAGCATTCCCCTTCACTCATGTAAGAAAAGTGAATATAAACACTCATATCACAGCATCTACCCACCAAAAGGCTCTAGTCTTGCTGAATTTTAGCTTTCATGATTCTGCTGTTTATTTTCAAAGACACCTGTCAGTGGATTATACTGCAAAGCTGATGAAAAAGAGGTTTGAACTGTAGTTTATTTCAGTCACACTAAAACTGGTGCACATGGCTAGAATATTGATTTTCTTTCCTCAGAAGAACCCAGAACTGAATCAGAAGTCCCAATTTTCCTTCGCAAATACCCTGTACCTACCTCCAATTAAGTGAGTTCTTGTGCAAAACTTCCCTTCTATCTATGACATTCAAACTTCACTGGAGGATTCTGTTCTGCCATGGGAAGCAGCAGTAAACACTTGTGGATTTCTTTGTTATAGTGCCAGAGACAGTGAATATCACAGGTTAAAGCACACACTTCTGCACAGATCTCATCACAGAAAATTTGGCTCAGCTGCACAGATGGGAGCAGCAATGATTGCTATGAGATCAAAGTGGTCATTACAGAAGAAATTCAGGTCATCGGATGCCTCATGGATCTAATACACAAAATTGGGAAAGCTGCCACTGGTGGTAGCCAACATGTGGAACACAAAGCTCAGCAAGGCTCCATTGTTCCTCTGATGCATAATCCACATGAAGAAGTTGATGGTCATATGCCAGGTATCTGTGGTGGATATCATGACCATTGCCAGTTGTTGCTGTTTTGGACTAGTGAACAAATTCTGCAGTTCTCCAGCAAACTGAATTCATTTAATGTTCTTCAGAAAAAAATCTTCAAACTTTAAGGGCTAGTTTCCAAGGCTCTGGTTCCTGCATGCTCAGCTGACATTCATCAACTCAGCTGTCAGAGGTCTGGAGCAAGACAGGAGAAAAGAGGGGGTTAGGAGAAGGGTCCATCTAACCTTGTATCTTGTGTCTAGAAAGAATCACAGTACAAATTTAAGTATGAGTGTGAGACAAGTCCTTCTCCATGTCCTCCTCTTTTCTTCTAGTCTGTAGCTTAGGGAGTTTTTGAATGAAAGATTATAAATTGCTATTTAACAGGTCTTCATGGTTTTTTTTTTTTT
>VXAA01000756.1:429358-538406 GCA_013399115.1 Anseranas semipalmata
TTTTTTTTTTTAATAGCTTCATGAATTCCTGCACAATTTTGATATCCACAACACCTTGCAGTAATCATTCCACAGTTTAATTATAAGTTGAATGAAAACATACCTCCTTATTCTTACTTTAAACTGACTGATGTATGTTATCAATGATTCTTTCTTGGTTTAGGGTTGTAAGAAACAGACTGATTACGCCCTATTCATCTGTTTCATGCCACTTACAGTCTAGAAGGGTGTTATTGTACCTCCTAGGACATTGCTTTTCCTGATGAAAAAGTTCCCTTCAGTTTCGTCTTTCCCCCTGTGGAGATCATGGTATACTTTTGAACATCCTTATTGCCGTTCTGTGCATTTTCCTAGTTCAATGCCTAGTTCTGCTTGATCTAGTTAAAAGTTTTTGGGTAATCCATGTACACCATATCAATCAAGTCACCCTTCTACACATGATCCTTCGCTCCTCTAAAGAGCACTAATGGTGCTGTGAAACATCACGTCCCCTGATAAATGCTATGCAGATGCCTTTACTTTTTATCATATTTATCCACAAGCCTGCCACTTCCAAACCCCAATGAAGGTTTGTAACTATTCATTTCATTAATTTGAGACAGTTCCTCCAATTCATACCCCATAAAGAGAAGTTCCACTGATAGAATTTCCCTAAGCTCCTCCAGAATGAACATCAATATGAAGAATTCATTTAGCTTTTCTGCTCTCACCTTATCTTCCTTGAGCTGCTCCTTTCATGCCTCACTCATTTACTGGCCTTGTAGACTCTCTGGAAGTCTTCCTGCTGATGATGTGTTTCAAAAGGATTTATTAGTAGTTTTTATACTGTTAGAAAGTTGTTCCTAGAAATATTTCTTGGCCTGCCTTATTATGATTTTACATTTATCTTGCCAGAGCTTATGCTCTTTTCTGTTTTCCCCATTTAGACATAGCACATGATTTAGGACTTGCAGCAAGCTAATGCTTTCTGACATAAGTTATTGTGGGGGGGAAAAGCACACTTGATCCTGACCTGGAATGTTATCACGGTGTCCCTCAAAACCCAGATTAGAGGTAATGCATGCCAAACCTGCTATCACCTTAGAAAGACTAGTTATCATCATTTCAGTGTTTTGATGGGGGTGAGTAGTGCCCTTGTCAAAGCACCTTCTGTGAAACACAAGGCTGGAATTTACCCAGTCATGCTGTAGATCTTGACATACAAACCAATAGTCCTTGGTTGCATTTATAGGTCAAATCAATCACAACCTAGAAATGCCCACAATTCTCCTGTGACTCCAAAGGGAGTCAAAGGCTATATGCTCAGGCATATCTGCACCATAGATATCTACGCCACAGGAGATGCCCCCTGTGCCACAAGGATGGCTCCATATTCCATGCTCAGGAGCTCTGAGCACCTCAAAGAATGAGCTTCAGACTGAATCGTTCACAGAAATCCTTGGGGACAACAGGAGGAGGGCTTTATCTCAAACAGGAACTCTAAAGGATGCTGTGTATGAAGATTATACAAGTTCCAGCCTCTATCATCTTTTTTTTTGTGGAGAAAATTTCAGGAAGAAGAGTTCTTGCATAAAAGCCAGATCCCCCAGGGTGATATTGGTTAAATGTTCTGACAGCTTGAATGCTGCCTGATGGAAGACAAAACTTCTCAGAGCTCTGCTATCATACTGTAAGTGGGTTACCTATATTTGGACTTTTTCAATACACTTTGTCTCTATCCTAACTTTTGCCATGAGTTCAGGGTGATTTCAAGGTAACTTGGAAGCAGAAAGGCTTTCTGCCTCTTTAGGGGTGGCCATCTCCACCTGAGATGCTGTGCTGGTCTTACAGTGCTGCGCTCAGCACAGGAACAGAGCAAACGGGAGAGCTCCTCCAGCAAACAGCACAGGCACACCTGGGAGCTGCAGTACCAGCTTCACCCCACTCCTGTTTCTATTAATTCAGGAAATTTTAATCCCTGAAACTTCATTGATGAGAAGCCAGGTGTGGACAGCAGATGCAGTCAGTGCTGCCATTGTCTCCAGGGAGCAGCAAAGTCTTACTGCACTGGCAGATGTATTTAGAAACATCCCTATTTTATGTGGTACTGAGGTTTAGCTGGGAAATGTATTCTCTATAAATGAGAAAGCCATTTCACAAAAATGTTTGCTTACCTGGGAACTGGGATTTTGTCCAGGGTACTAACATAACCCTCTTGAGGAAACAGCTTCATCTGATTTTGCTAGCAGAGGATAAGGATATGGAAACGGTAATTCACAGGAAGAACACAAAGAAGTATTAGCAGGTCCCTCAGCAACAAGCACTGGTGCACATTTGTCAGAGGAAGCAGTGACCATCAGACAAGTTCAGAGTGACAAGAACAGCTCCAGGGTCACTCCATGAAGCCCCATCAGCAGGATCATTTAAAATGGGATCATTTAAGAACCAGACTAGGCACAAACCTACCTACAGCATGGCTCACTCTGAGCTTCAGTGGCCCTTCTGGGCCTATGGACATGCAGGGACAGATGTCTCAGGTGAGGCTGGTCAGAGCAATTACGGTCTGTTGGTCCACAGAAGACCCTGGCAGCAAGGGCAGATCTTTCCTTCCCACCTCTGGTGGGAAATAACAGAGGCTGGTTTCTGATTAAATAACCTCTGAAAAAGGGCTGGTGGGCAGCATTTACTGGGGCTGTCCTCCTGCCAGACTGTAAGCAGCTGTTGCCCAAAGCTTCTCCAGCACAGCTTCACCCATGAGGGAGGGGAAGACTCACAGGAGCTGACAGCATCTTTTGTGAGCTTTGAATCAGCCTGACAAACCAGAAGCACCTCAGGCCCATCTGTTGACGCCAGCAGGGCCTTCTTAAATCCAAGCAATCCCCCTGTGTATGCATCTCAAAACTGCTCCCCAGCCTCCTTCACACTTCCAAATCTCGTTTTCCATGGCTGCTCAGAACAGAGAGGAAGGAAATTTCAAGGGCTTTAAACAACCATTTGCAGTTAATTTGGTGAAGCCTCTCCAGGCAATTAGCGCTGGAGGCTCCCAGCACCCCATGCTCCCAGCATCAGACCTGGTACATTTGCTCGGTGCAGGGAGGGAGTTGCTGTACACAATTAAGTAGCCCAGACACTTAATTTAAAGTGAAGTGAAAATAAATGGGTGACTGTAATTAGTTATTACAGTTTATTAGCGGCTCATATCCTTTGGCAGATACTGTCTTTATTCGGTATTTAATGGGATTAATAACTTCTTAAGTAGGCATGTGACAGTGAAGAGCAGTTAAAGTTTACAACCGGGAGACAGGCGCTCTCTTGCCTCTTCCTTTTTTTCCCTTTTTTTTTTAAAGAGGGATATTTTCTCATGTCTCTCCTGTAATACTTGCTGAGTTATTGGCACAGTAAATCGATAAGCCATTGTAACAGGCAAACAGATAGTGGCTGCTCTTTTAGCTCACGCCAAGTGGCTGTGATTCTCCAGTCACACAGCATCAGCCACGAAACCCACCTGGGGCATGCCGACTCCCCTGGAAATCCCAAAGTCTCCCAGCCAAAATGTCTCACCCCAAAGTGGGTTCTTTCTGGCTTATCTTCCTTCCTGTCACCCACCTTGAATTTTTTTACTAGCAAACGGACCTTCTCTCTTTCTATCTACAAATTCACGATTTGCTGTTGTACATCAAGGGGACTTAGTTGTTAATTGCTGTTTTTGTAGTGAATTTTCTTCATATGTTTGAGCAGACAATGCCTGTCTTATTGCTGTCAGGACAGATTTTCAGTTTTATCCTTTTTTGAAACTCCCCACCACATCAGCAGGATAGTAAACCGGAGTGGAGAGAACTATTCTTTGGAAAAGGTCCCCTAGATTTGGCCATGCCTGAGCAGGAGAAAGTGATGTCCATTTCTTACATTTGTTCTCTAACACAGTGGAGGACAAGCCGATTACTAGGGTCGGGACACTGGAGGACTGATAAGGTTTTTATGTATTGATTCATTCTTAAGATACAGGAATTAGAGAGTTCCACCAGATGCTGAACTTCCTAAGTCAGAAAGCCGGGCAGGATTATTAAATACAAGAGAAATGAATCAAGGAGAAGCAAGTACCTTGTGGCATCCGCATCAAAAAGCTGAGTGTTGAGCTGTGCAAACAACGAAGCAAACTCAGTACTGCCTGATCTACATTTTTTCGTGACAGGCCAACAAACAACAAATTCTCTAGGCAAGCCAACAGGAAGGAAGAGCAATAAAATCAAAGCAGGGCACACTGCTGTCTTCAGACTAAGTTCTAAGAAACTGAGTAGTAAGAGCCAAGAGTCTTTTAAAGATTCATTTGCCCATACTATTTCCAGTTTCTCAATGAAGAAAAAGTATGATTTGGCAAACTGTCCCTAACCCTGTGAACTGCTTCAGCTTTTGTTATTACTGCAAACTTCATCCCTGAAAGGGACCTAAGCAAGTTTAGACAGCCCATTAACTGCCCATTATTGGTGTACACATTCCATCGAGATTAGCATTGCAAATGACTAGCAAGGGGCTAAACTCATCTTGAATACAATTTGCTGCAAACAGTTGTTCTGGATTCTCCAGTCCTATGGAACACCAGGGGTACAGGAGGGAGCTGCAGGCACAGACCATGCATATCGACGTCAATCCCACTAATACAATGATGGGCTGGGATGTTATAAACTGAAGCCAGCAGACATCAAGGGGTTCAATCCACCTGCTTATGGCCATCTGACACATCAGCATGCAGAGTAGGATTCAGCTCCAGCTGAGGGCATCTGTGTCTAGATGTCCACCTGTACGCTTCTTCTGACACCTGCCTTTCCTCTATAGGGCCAGCTTCTTCAGAGGTGACTTGGTCTGTCCTGAAAATATGTCTGGGAGCCTGAATCAGGTCTCAGCAAAAAGGCATAACTCAACACCTAACTTGCAAAATTAGTCGCGTTACTTCAGCAGGATTGCAGATCTGACATGCTTTAATTAAATGTCTGTATCATATTTAATGAAGCTCTCAATTTCCAATACACATGGTGCATTGTCCTGTTGTTGATGCTCTATTGCACTGACTTGGTGTGATCTGTCAAGGTCAGTTTACAGGAAAATTACTTACCAGACAAGGATGAATCTCTAAATATTTATGACTGTTAAAGTAGAAAATTATTTTTGTAGGATCCTGTTTCAGTAATGAGTCTCCTGGTCTGGGTTGAATGTGACATGTTCAACAGGGTCATGCACAACCAAGTTGCTTGAGTGATGCAGCTGCGCGCAGCTGGATGCAGAGGGGCTCTGCAGCAGACCGGGGCCACCTGAGCCTCTTGGCTGGAATACCAGGCTGGTATGATCTGGCTGAGGACTGCCATTCATTCATGGGAATAAAACCCACCATTTCTCTAGGGCTGTTTATGATTATTTCTAAGTTAACGTATGTAGATCAAATCTGGGGGTGTCTACCCAGAAATGCTCTAGCACATAAGGCAAAGTACATAAGTAAAATCTTTTAGCAACAACAGTGGCAGCTTAGGTGGATGTGGCAGCAGTGGCTCATTCAAATAATAAACGTGTGAGTTGTCCTTTTGAGAAGCGCTAACTAGTGAGATGATAATATTTCCTAGAAGACGGTGAAATACAAATAATCCCGTCACTGCACATCTTGCAGACAATCCACCTGCCTTCTGTGCATTTTGAAGACCCATGAGGTTGTTTATTCAGACTTGGGACTTTTGCAAAACTATTTGCTCTGTTCTCCAGTTTCCCTGCTGTTTGAATTTCCCGCTTCAGCTGCGCCGCCAAGACACTGTCTCATCCGCTGCCCTGGGCCAGACTGCAATGCAGAATGCAATGGCTTGCTGTGAGCTGTGCATGCACACACTTTGTTCTTTTTCAACGTGCTGCGTGTCTCAAAAAATGTGGGCTCCAAGAAGTGTTTTACATCATATTTATGTTTCTCAGACACACAAGAGACACAATCTGACAAAAGAAACGATGTCGCTGCTAGTGGGAGGTGGGTTTTGCTGCAACATCAGCAGAAAATAAATTAGCTCCCAAATGAGAGTTCATAGAGTTTCTAGCTGTCATTTCCATCCAGCTTAGGAAACGTTCCTACAAGTCTCTGGCCAGCACCAGGTGTATCAGCTACTGATGGTAGGAATGGCCCGCAAAGGTGATCAAGCATTTGCTCTCATTAAAGGGAAAGAGATATTCAAGGTACAGCTGAGGCACTTCTGACTGTTATTACCAATGAGGTCAACTAATGAACAAAAACCTTGCACAGAGCTAAGGTAAACACCTCCATTAGCCGACCGGATTTGCATGTTTCCAACAGCTAGTGGAAAGGTCCTACAAGAATTTCACAGCAGTTCAAGCATATGAAGTAGGGAAATCTTGCATTTCTTTATCTGCAGCCTCCTTGCCAGGGCCCAAAGCACAGAAAGGTTAAATGAGATGTCCAAGGTCATGGTAACTGTAGAAAAGGAAGTGCTCTGATTTCAGCTTCCACTTCACAGCACTCAGCTGTGCTTTCGACCTGCTCGCAGTATGTTTAATGAGAAAAAAAAAAAGAAAGAAAAAAAGAAAGAGCCTTGAGCAACCCCGAGGAGCTCTGCTGGTAAGAGGGCACAGTTTAGTAAGGCTGAATACATACAGAAGAACCATTTTGATCAGCAGGTGATTTCAAGCAAAGCATCTGCTTCACTCAGAATTCGGGACTGATTCCCCTATGATGTCGTAAACAACACAGGTCCAGTTCTGTTTCAGGAATCTTGGGATCAGCAAGACATCTGCCCAAGGCAGATCCAACACAGTATGTTCAGGAGACTGTCTTTCTGGAAAGACAGCTGGAAGACAGGCAGGATGCCCTCGAGCACCACAAATGGCATTAGACACCTATGTTTAGTTGGCCGAATCCTACCTGCAGCTGGCCAGGCTGCAGAGGAATGGGGGTTTGTCACTGACCTACTTCCACAGAGGCTGAGGTCCAGCTGGAGCCCCGAGCACAAGTCCTGCTTTGCTGAGCTGGGGCTTGCTGAGCCCCTCTTTCAGCTGCTGTTGCAAGTCTTGGAGTCAATCAAACACTGCCCTTGACACAGAGACAGCCCCGGAGGCTGCCCAGCTGTACCATTTTCACTGCCCGAAGTCTTGGTTCACTTTGCTGCTCCACTCATGACCTCTGACACTTGCTAAGAGGGACTACAGTGATAAACATCTGTCATTCACCTGAGTGACGATGTCGTGTGACTTCACCATGTTATGGTGTCAGCGTGTGAGACAGCAACATCAGGGAAGTATTCTCATCATCCCTGAAGCAGGACAGTCCTTTGTTTTGTCTGCACAGGAGGTCAGACAGGTTGATCATGCAGGTCCCTCCCGACTCTACCCTCTTTACGTACACAGTGCAGATGCTGGCTTTCCATCCCAACAAGACATGCCCTATTCAAGGGTCAGGAAGCCACTGATACTCTGGAGGGAACGGTAGAGCCGGAACCAACCTGCAAGTATCTTAGTTTTCCTGGCTGCACCTTTTTGATCTTTTCTCAGTGGTCTTAAATGAGTGTTTGGCTTCAGCCCTGCTTTTCCTCCTGATAGTTCCCATTCTTCATCTACCCATGACTGACAGCTGAGCACTCACAGAGCTTACTTCCCAGGCAGACTGGCTTTATAATTATTCTCCCTAGTCTTTTCTGTTTCTAGATTGCATGGATGCTTTAAAAGAATAAGTGTTTTAGGACCTGCTCCAGAAAACACTAGCATTAGTCTTTACATTGACTCCTGTCAGTAATAGATCACACTTCTGTTAAAGGTCTTTTAATGGCTTTGAGGTTTGATAGGTCAATCAGGAGAACCTGTCACTGGCTTATAGGGGCTGGAGGAAGGCCAGAGCAGACAGCGTTAGGGCATTTCAGTCACTAGCAAATGCCTGTTTAGTGTGTGCACAATTCACTTTCTGGAAGCTTAAAATGTGAATGTGACCATATCCCAGAGGGACAAGAAAAGGTATGTCCCTGAGCATAAGCAGATCCCCCTGAAGATGTCCTACCTTGACTCCAAAGTAGGATTTGTTTGGAGAATAGAGACATTCAGTGTAATCTTTGTTGAAATTTTCAGTGGCAGTGATGGCCCCTCCAGTAGAACTTGTCCCAGTAAAAAGCCCACAGATGTGTTTGATGCTGAATGCTTGAACATTCTGGCATCTTACCTACTCTGCTGCAGCCTGACAAAGGCTGGCTGCTCAGTGGGGGTCACTTAAATGCTAGAGTCGATGAGAATTTTTTGCTTCTTCTTGCATCTCACTGGAGAGCAGTGTTGAGTCAAGACTTCAACCAGGAAATTTGGACACTTAGTCACTGCTGCTGTAGCTGTTGTGGATGCACAGACCAATTGGAAGAAGGTTTTATTCTGAGCCTCAAACCCAAACAAAGACGATGTATACAGTTAAAAAAGAAATTATGAAAGGAAGTACCAATACTGAATGAATTGCTCTGAGTCCCTAGCTGTAGACAGCTTTTCAGTGACTCTCCCTTAGATTTAGATGATCATGTCTAAATTAAGGAAACTAATTAAACACTCATCGGCTAGTTTGCAAACAGCAAACAATTAACTCCAAACACACTCACTGCTTGAGTTTGCTCAACAGCAATGAAGAGAGCGTCCTGGACAATGCAAAGTATCACGTGGTCTTAAGGCCTTGCTTTGCTGTGAATGATGCAGACTGGAATTATGGAAGCTGTAGAGCAACCAAGAGCACTTTGGAGCAAGTATTACATAGGTACCCTGGTCTTGCTGATCTTAGTGAAATGTCACCCCTTCCAAGCACCAGGAGTACTGACAAATCTCCCCACTGGGCAGATAGTGGGAACCAGAGCTCAAGCTGCTTGAAAGAGGGTGTCACCAGCGCTCTCAAAGATGGGGAAGTACCAGATGATGCTGTCATGGGAAAACACAGGCTTGACAGAGTCAGATGAAGAGATTCAAGACCGCAAGTTTTTCCCTCTTGATCACTTCCAGGCTGAACATGAAATCATCAAGGTGCCATGAATGTGGAGATGATCCCCCCTGCACTCCAGGGGCCAGCACATCTCCGGAGCACGTGGGCAGCTCTACCTAAACTTGTCTCCTGGGCATACATGTACCTGTGGAGAAATTTCCAAAGGATCTCTCACTGCTCAAATATATTTTTGTTACATTTTTGCTAAAACTCAGGAGAGCGATTTTCAGGGAAGATTCAACACAAGGCTGGTTCATAGTTATGAGGGAATGTGGTAAGAAAATTGTTATCTTCCCCTGCAGATAGCTACCAGCTATATTTCAGAGAAGCCAAGCTGGACAGCCAGCAATTTCTGTGCTTACACCATTGCCTGCGGTACAGCTTTTACCTAAAGGCAATGATGCAAGCAGGGGAAGTGGAAACAAGTATAACCAAGGGGTAAGAAATCAGAATGACCCGGGAGGTCACTTGAAACAGCAAAGCTGGCATGAAGGAAACACATGCGTCGCAGAAGGATTAGGCAGGACAGGAAAGCAAGACTTACACCAATTTTAAATAGACCCACTGGCAACACCTCAGTGGGCGTTCACAGTGTGAATAGCACATGAGGCACAAGTGGGGCTGGGCAGGAAAGCAGCCTTTTTAGTCACATTCGAAGCAGCGTGTGGCCAAGCTTTCACTGCATGGCAGGCAAATGCCATCAGTTTTACAGGTCAGTGCCCAACATGGCGAAGTAATTACAAATAGCTCAGAGATGACTCTGCATTGCAGGTGTCCAGCCTTGATTGCCACTGAACGAGTAGAAAATACAGTGAGTGTTATCATTCTCTCCTCTAAGAGCTGCAGCTGGGAAGGGATGAGCGCTCTGTAAGTCTTCCCTAGCAGGTCAGGGGGACTCAGCCCTTTGCAAGGAGTTGTCAGGGGTGACCCCTCCATACTCCAGCTCCTGGGGACCCTGGGACAATAGGGGCAGATAATTCACTGCAGGGCTGTCCTGCCCTGACAGCACCTCCAGAAGGACTTGAGGATTTGTCCCCATTCTCTGCTGTAGAGGGGATAGCACAGTAGTGAAGGAGGCTTCAGGACATTTGGTGTTTCCAGAGTACAAAAGACACCAAAAACTGACAAAGACTGTTCCTGTGTTTCTGACCTCGGAGCCAACAAGGAGGGATGCTGCCAGCAGCAGCAGGTGCTGAGGTGTAGGGTCACTTCCTCTCTTAACAGCTCGACATGGAGCATGAGCTGAACTTACCCTGATTTGGAAGTATATGTCCATCCTTTTGGTTTTCAATACATGTAGCTGAGGGACTTGATAGAACCCTGGGGACCTGCAAAAAGTGAAACGTGGCCCATTGACTAGGTAGGAGATGAGCAATGGCCTGGGCTGTGTCCTGCATTGCTCTCCAGCTCCTCTCACTCCACCTGGGGACAGGCGCTGTGCCAGCTCCAGCACCTTTGCATTTTATACTGGGGAGCAGACCCACAAGGTTAGGAAGGATCCCACAGACCTTAACTATCTGTTCCGTACCTTTCCCAAAGTAAAATCAGCTCTACCTCCTGCCTAGCTTCTTCTTGAAGACTTCAGTGACAGGCTTAGACCCTCCTCATGCAATTTATCTGGTGCTATGCTGATTGTACCATTAGACAAACACTCCTTGGACACCAAGAACATGGCACAAGACCCACCTTTACAGCAACCTCTTCCGAGCTGAGTATAGAATTGTCTTCTCTTTCCCAAGTCTGAGCAACCCCAATTCATCTGATCCCTCCAGGGTCTTAGGCTTCTGATTAGCCTTGGCCTTTATCTCTGGATTCTGTTGGGTTACTGCAGCTGTCACACTGTGCAGCACTCCAAACTGGGCATGGTCCCCCAGCTGCACTTGTTCCTGGCAGAGGCAGTGGAAGGAGTGTCAGACTGCTCCTGGTGTCCTGAGCCCACCCTGCTGCCGGCACACAGATGGCACACACCCTGGTGTGACACTGGTACATCGCACTAAGTGTGGTCCCCTGCTCCATCCCCAGCTAGATCCCACCTAAAAGGAGTGCTTTGCATCATCCTTACTGAACTCCAGACTGGGCTTTTCTGGTTGTTTCCTCAGTCTCAAGGTCATTTAAAGTCCTTTTCAGTCCTTTGTCACCTCAGGCCATTTTCAAACACAAGGAACGTAAGCATCTTCTGTTCCATGGTACAACTCATAAATGAGGGTGGTGAAAGCATCTGGAGAAGGCCTTATGCGTAAGCTTTCTCAGGCTGAAAAAAATACTATTGGTAGCTGCTCTCTAAGCCTGGTTGTCTGCCCGGTTTTGTGTCACAACATGGTAAATTCATCTCACACATATTTCTTCAGCTTGTTTATGGGAATTTAATGACCAAGAGAGTTAAAAGTGCCACAGCATCAGATAATATTTGTTGCTTTTGCATTGCCCACAAGATGAATTGCCCTTGTAAAGAAGGAAATCAGATGGGTTTGATATGATTTGTTTATGACAATCAAGACTGACTATTACTCACCTCCATGTATTTTCCAGGTGTTACTCTCCTTAATTATTTTTCTGGGAATCAAAGCTAAGATACAAGATTACAATAGTAAGACATGGGACCTCCGGTATCTACTTCTTTTTCTCCTCCAAGTTTAAACTTCATACGCAGATGACTGTAATGTTGAGACTGAAATGGACTGTGCTGCCAGGGTGGTGGAAGGTCCTTCCTCCGAATGCCTTCACCTGTCCATACGCCCACCTGATGAGGGGCAGATTCCCCAGACGTGTCCCCTCTGGAGCAGACTAGGTCCTTGCCTGTGCTCCTGTGCAGGAATGCTGTAGTGTCTCACAGTGGGAGCTCTGACTATCCATGGTCTTTATGACGAGGAGATACCCCCATATCTCTCTGCTGTAGCCTCCTGTTCATGCAGACTGCAAGACCTTGCTGGCACTGCCTGCAGGGAACTGCTCTCCCACATGTGTTAGCCGTTTGGTTGCAGCAGTTATGGTGCATTCCAAACTTTGCTGTAACTCCTCTACCAGAGGAACATCTGTGTGCAGAGAAGGAAGGGCTCTCCTCCAGCTCTGGCAGGCAGGGCTGACATTCAGCTACTTCTCAGCTGAGAGAAAAGATGTAAAATACTGTTGGCAAATTCCTAGAAGATCTTTAAGTCTACTCACATCCCAGATGCTATATTACCTAGAAACCTCAGGGCTGATTTATTGACCAGACATTGTCAAAAGCCAGCATGTTGGTTACTGGAGAGAGCAGGAAGACTTTCTTCTTGATACCCACCTAGCACAGAGTTAGCAGGGTGAGGGGAGGGTTCAGCAGCCCAATTGCCTTTCAGGGGCTGTATTCAAAGGCACACGGTGCCAGCAGTCCCCGTGTCACTTCCCGAGTGGCTACCCATGCTCTCAGACCTACTCAGCATCCACAAGTTCTTGTTTTCCCTGTCACTCTGTGTTGGTAGCTCACCAGTGCTAAGTTCTTCAGAAAATCTGGTCTTCATGGGACCCGTAGCACCAGAAACAGTGGAGAGAGGTCAACTATGCCATAAATCTTGCAAACATTTCAAGAAGCTGGAATTACTCTAATTTCTCTGGCTCTGCAGGCTTGTTTTTGTTTTTTAACCTGATCATGCCCCTTGACACTCACATCTTCTTGATATTGCTAGTTTTGCCTTGCTAAGACTTATTTCCAGTCAATAACTGATAAATGCTCCCATCCTAATTCCTCTTTAACAGTTTTTTTCTTTTTTTCTTTTTGCCTGGAAAATAGCTGCAAAATACACCCTTGACAGCTTTCCTTTTAACCTCATTTCCAGAGCTCTGCTCTTGTTTAACAATAAACCACACACATCATTTACTGTTATTCTGTAAGTAACACTCTGTGATTCAACTTGGATTTATTCAATTTCACGCTGGAGCAAGCTATTTATTCCTGAGTCTATTTTCTTATAAGCTTAAATCACAATTTATCAAGGTTAAGCATTGTTTTAATTTAAAATAAAATATGGGAGAACCCATTGCAAAAGGAGCATGATCTGCTACAGCTAAGTGGTTGCTCTCGTCTCGGAGTTGCGGCTCCCATTTCCTCCTGCAGCCCATTCACAAGTGTCTGGGTGAGCAGGGGGATGTTTTACATCAAATGGGGCTCTTCTGAAGAAGCAACCTGAGGTGTCACAGGAGAATCAGAGCTGAGGGGTTGCATTTGTTATTTTGTTGGATGGTGGTGGCACTGGGCTTGAGCTAAGCATGAAAGGATGATCATCCAGCCCTGAAAGTCAGGGGAGCTGGGCATGGAGAGATGGGCAGCAGCAGCTACACAAATTCATAGCTGTCCCCACAGCAAATGCCCAGGTGCAGAGAATGTGCTGTCTTCTGGAGCCCCAGCACTGACTTCTCTTCAGGTCCTCTGAACCCTTGCACAGGGAGAGAAGGAGAAAAGCTATTTAGCTGGCACCAAGGTCACAGGGAGCAGAATAATCCATGAGCCCTGCCACCCCCAGGGGGACACAGTGGTGACAGATGAACCCTTAGAGCTCTCCAGCCCTTGTAAAAGCCCTGCGGGTACCAGTGCCATGGAGGATAAACAGCCACTTGCAGCACTTGTTGCACGCAGCAGGGCTTGGTGTTGGCAGGCTGAAGACCTGAAGGCCGCCAGGAAGACACCTGCCTGCTCCTCCCAGGGGCCCATCCCTGGTGTGCGCTGTCCCTGGGCAAGGGGACCCTCTGCAAGGAGCGGTGGGAGCAGAGCAGAGGTGACCCCCATTCCTGTGCTGCAACGTTCAGCTCTCTGCGACGGATCAGCATCTCGCTGCACCCAGCATATATCACTTGCTGTGGGAACCCAGGTGAAGCGATATATACCGACAGGTTAGGGAGGTTAATTAAATGGTGCCAGAGGAAAGCTAATGAAGGCTCCCTTCATTGCCAGAAAGCAGTGGTATGCACCAGGAGATGCACAGGTCAGCTGCGTTGGTGAATCAAGAAGGCAGACCAGGGCTGGGACAGGCTCTCTGGTGAGGGCTACCCCCAAAAAAGCAGTGCTGGGTGGGTGTCCCGGCTCCGCACTTCATGGGGTGGGGGAAATTGCTCGAGGAGCAGGAGCTGAGAGAGCAGGGCAGTCAACCAACAGCCTGACCTGTGTGTGCTGCTCTGGGGCACTCTGATGACATTGGGCAGAGGAGAACCTTAGTGCACAGCTCACAATAAGAAACATGCTGAGCACCAGAAACAGGGGAAAAAAGGAAGGTTGTGAGCAAAGGTGGGCTGCAGACTTGAAGGGAAAGCTACCAAAGGTAGAGTATTTCTGTATTCTGGCATATGCTGGAAGAGGAGCAACTAAAAAACATCAGTGTGATGGAGATCACTCCTGGGAAAGGCATTATAAAGCAGTTTTTCCTCATACCCAGTTGGAATATGAGATTGTAAATAGACTTGAAACGAGTCACGAGACGCACAGAACTGCAGACCTTGCCCTTTATAAAACACTCGCCTGCCACATGGTGCCACCCGCACAGTGGTTACTTAATGGGAAAGGAGGTTCTGCCAAAAAAAAGAGAAAAAAAAACAAAAACAAAACAGGAACAAGCCTTTTCCAGTGTCCATAAACACATTGTGAGGGGCTTTCATGGAGAGTTAGATAATTGTGGAAACTTAGCATTAACTACAGCAGCGGATATCTGCAGAGCGACAGATGCTGCCAAACTGTTCCTGGTAAATCAGGAGGAGAATGGGGAAGCAGCTGGTGTAGCCACTGTTAAAGGCAGCAGCTCCCAGAAAGTCCGTGTTTCATAAAGCGCTGGCAATGCTAGCCAGCTGCCAAGCAGGGAAAACTGGGATGGGGCTGGTGCACCACTGAGTGGACCAGGAATAGATCTGCTCCTGCAAGAAATGGCCGTGAGGTTCACCAGTGAGTACCATGGGGTTTCATAGCTGGTCTGAGCTCATCAAAAGCATAGGTCCCCAGGAGGGGTTGTTGCAGCAGACCCATAGACTTGTACCACGTGCAGGTAAAAATGGAAAGGAGCTGTGGAGGTGGATGGAGACCCTCGCCCCACCAGGCTGGAAACAACTGGCAAGTCAACATAGTGCCTCCATGCATGGAGGCATGGGCTTCGCCTGGTCCCTGCCAGAAGACAGCTCTTGGTGCTGGATGAAAGTCTGGGACAAGTTGTGCTCTGTCATTTACTCCCCATCCATAGTCCAGCAGTAACCTTGTTTATTCATGTCCTAGCAGGAAGGCTGTTCATTCACTTCCCATTTTCTGGAGGAGAAAAGGTTGTTGGAGATGGTATCTCCAATGCATTTTATAACATACAGAGGTATATTTTTATAGGAATATTTTTAGATTTTTGTAAGGAACGCATGCAGCAGACTCCTGTCTCAAGGTCACTCATGGGCTAAGTAAGATGCTCTTAAAATTATTATGGTGGTTTTCACGAGGACTGAAGAGAAGGAATGGTAATAAAGTGATGGTTAAGATAAGCATTAACAATTCAGTGTTAGGAAAGTCTCACTAATGTGACTGCGAGATTTCCCTTGTGTGCAATGCCACACGCTAATCACCATGTGCCCTATGGGACATTCCAGCTGGTGTACACATGGTTCCTGTGGGATGTGGGGGCACATGGCCTCGCTTCTGCGTCTTGTTCAGGATGTGCTGCAAGTTCTGGAGCAGTGCTGTGGTGTGAGCCTCTTCACACCTCTCCAGGCGGACTCAGTCCCACGGTCTTCAGCTTGGCACACACAGCAAGGTGTTACAGTGCAGACCTCTGCGCTGTATTCCTTGTTTTCTCAGTGAACCATGGCCAAGGGCAATAGGTGACTCCTACAAGCTCCATAGGCAAAACACTCATGTTGGGAGCGATGTCTCCTCACATACAACGCAGGCTTCTTTGGCTCAGATGAGTCATCTGCAAACCACCACAGCCTGAAACACGCACAGTGATCCCTGCACAAAGGGACAGCATCTCCGAGGGCAGGGGCATCAGCCCAGGGCTGAGCCTCACAGCAGGAAAGACTCTAATGCAGTGCCCAGATGGGGACAAACAGCTGGATTTTGTCCAGAGCTGTCACCCTGAAGGCTTAAAAGAGGATGATTCTGCTCCGACTGCATGTCCTGAAATGCTTTGTATCCAATGTTGTTCTTGTTTCCTGAATGCACTCTTTCCACCTAAATAGGAGGTTTTAGCCCCAAAAGTAAAAGTTCCAGAAAGACATAAGTAGAGGGGGAAAATAAGAAAAAAGAAAAAGAAAAAGAAAAAGAAAAAGAAAAAGAAAAAGAAAAAGAAAAAGAAAAAGAAAAAGAAAAAGAAAAAGAAAAAGAAAAAGAAAAAGAAAAAGAAAAAACCCTGCTCAATGTAGTTGGAGCTATTTCTTGCCGTGGCTGTTCTAGAGGATGCCGTTTGCACCTGCAGTCACATGCAGACACAATTTGCAAACCAAAGCATCAGGACAAGAAGCTTTCTCAAATATTTTTAATTCTTTCAAAATCACAGATGAATCCAGCTGCACAGGACCTTTCACGGGCTGCAGACGGCTGTGATCAGATGGAGAACATCATTCCTGAGGATGTATTTTTCAATACAAAACTTCCACAAATTGAACAAAGGTGTTAGATGTATTTTTAATTCTACATTTGTTTGAAGCTATATCTTTTATATCTTTTCCTCATCATTTACTCTGCCAGCGGAAAGTGGTTCCCTATTTTTTCTCCTTTTTCCTTTTCCAAAACCTTACCATTGTGTAGTGGCAGACTGACAAGAGAGCTTTGAAACTGCCCAAGTCTGCCAGCCATCCAGTGCTGGCAAAGTTCTGCAGAAAATTAGAACAAGGGAAAAAAATGCAAAATGGGGAAAAACAAGATTTTTTTGGCACTTAAAATAAAATGTAAAAAGTTTTTTCTAAAAAAAAAAAAAAAAGAAAGAAAGAAAGAAATCCTCCCACAAGAAAATAAGAGAATCTGGACTTTATGAAAGAGAAACCCAGTGGGCTTGTTTTCCCTGGCAAAGTTATACATTTTTGACCATTATTTAAATCTCTGCAGAAAAATAATCCCTTGCCCATATGTGGGACTTTCTGCAGTAGCTATCAATGTGCTAGCAAAGAAAGTGACTTCAATCTGCAGTGGGGAAACTGAGTCACCATAAGCTCAGCAGCAAGGTGAGGAACAAAGCCGTGTCCTCTGCAGTCAAATCCAGGCTTTTATTGCTAACCTGGAGGATGACTAGAGAAAGCCAGCCATGCGTGCCATGCCTAATGCTGCTTACTGGTGAATGGCTGAAGTAATTGGAAGTGACACAATCTCTCACCGGCAGCCACGATGCATCAGCAGCGACTCTCAGAAGATGGAGCTGGCGGTGGGCCATGGTGTGAAGGGTTACCGTTTTCAATCAAACCAGCCAGAACATTAAGCTGGACATTGGATAGATGCAGAGGGGTGAAGCATCTCTTGTAATTGTGTCAGTGTTTCCCTCCCTGGTGCTCAGCTCCCTGGGGCTTGCAGAATGTCCCCACCTCCTGTCCTGCTCCCTGGGCATCTGCTCCTGGTGCATCCAGCCCCTCTGCCCTGTTCCCTACATGCCAGCCCCTACAAACCCACCTGATCTGTCTGCACGCAGCACTCAAGCACCAGTTGAGCTCTACAGCCACCGATGCTATGTTGAAAGAAGCATCATGCCCCGAATCCCATGGAGGGTTTCATCCAAGACAAGGACTCCCATGAGCTGGAGCAAGCCCTGACCTCCAAGCTGAGCATGACTCTGATCACCGACACTATTGCAGGCGCAGCACAGCTGTTAGCTTTGACAGAAATATCTGAGAGAGGGCAAAGACGTTTTCCTTTTTGGCACTCTGGGCATGGAGTTCGCAGCTCAGCCCCCCTCTAACTACTCCTAAGTGCAAGGAAAAATGATAACCCTCTATGTGAGGACCCAAGGGGGCAGCAATTAGCAGACACCCACTTCTGCTGTACGCAGAGAGTGGAAGCCGGTGTCTGTCTAAGTGTCCCGAAGGTCACAGCTTGATTTAATAAAGGTATCTGCCTAGAGAGGCAGCCTGATTTCCCATGCTGGAACAGCAAGCAGCACTTATTAGCTAGACCTCAGGGCTTTGCTAATGAGCTTGCAAATGTCTCACCTGGAGGCATGCAGGGCTGAATCCTGCTCGGTGGAGATGGGAGTTGTTCCTTTTTAGGAAAAAATAGTGCTCTGTCTCAAGAGGAGTGTGCAGTGCTCCCCGCTCCTTCTTCCCACGCTGCTGCTGGGATTGGCAAGGATGGGTGAGCAGAGCTGAGGCACCCAAGCTTTCACATGCCCAGAGGGAGTTTCCCCTTAGATCAGCACTGGTTTTTGTTGTCAGGATACAGCATAAAGAAATTTCCACCTGTAGGCGAACAGCTGGTGGTTAATAACCATCCTCACCACAGCCAGCACCTTCCACTGCTGCCAGCTCTGTCCTGTGGTAGTTTACAGGGTTGTGAAAATTCGTTCACTGCCTTTTTTGCTTCAGGGAGCAAGGTTTGGGGCTTGTTGCAGGCTTTCTCTGGACTCCTCTGAACTCTTATATTTGCATTGCTGCCTGCAAGTGGCTGGGGTCTGGGCTTCCTCTAGCAGGGCCCAAGCATCCTGTCTGGATGGGGAGAGCAGCCTAGGGTCACCCTCCAGCCCTGCCAGGTCCCCAGAGGACACGGTGCCGGTGCCCAACCACGGCTCAGGATCCTCACCTCGATGCTGGGAAAGCCCCTGCTCTGTGTGGTCAGGAGAAGGGGAGCCCACAGCTGGGTGTGGGCTCCTCACCTTCCCCATGCTGCTCCCTGTGCCACTCCTCCGGTCACGGTCACGTCACCCCCCATCCCACACAGAGCTGAAGCTGCTGGCAGAGATCAAAGAGGACAAGAAGGTGGCAGGCACCTTCATTATTTTAGGAGTTGAAAGGGATGTTTACAGCTTCCTGAGCAGGGTTGTGCCTCTGAGGTAACATTCCCAGCGCTTTCAGCATTGTTGCTGTCATCTTCCGTGATTAAACTTGTTCCCTTTTGATCCTTTCATGCAATGGGCTGAAACAAAGCAGGCAAAGGTGCAGGATCCAGAAGTATTTAGTCAGCACCCTGTTTAAAGGCTTTTCTTCTTTACTGAGCTAAATGAGCCAATAAAATGCAGAGACAATTAATGAGAAGGAAAACAGAACCTAAAGAGGCAACTAAATCATGGGGGCAACCCCTGTGCTTATGTATGACTTGACACCCATCAGTATGGAAGAGCAAAGGAGATTTAAACTCTGGAGTTGACAGAAAGATGAATTTGAAGCATGGCTAGAAAACAGGGAGATTCCCCATGGGTGCAGAAAGATGCTGAGCTTGATAAGCAGCTCAGCTTCTCTCTGCAGCCAGAGGAATAAAAATTGCCTTCTTCCAGACACCTTCACCCCTCCAGTGGAGAAGTTTTACTGGGATTATAGAAAGGCACAAAAATAACAGCTAGCATAGAAAGATCTGACAAACCTGTGAGAAGATCCCTGAAAGGATTCTCCTTAGACCAGGCTTGTTGATGGCAAGGAGCTCCCCAACTAAGCTTCCCCACCCAATGTCACCACAGGGGTACCTCACATCTGGGCTGCGTATGCATCTCAGGTCAGAATGAACAATATGTGCCTCATAAGGTGATTTCAAATAGTTGTTTTTCATGGTCTGTGAGGTTTTACCACTGTGCTTGGAGAGAAAAGTGGCAGGAAAGAAGAGGTGCACAAGTGATACCACATAAAAGAAAGTAGATGGAATGCACAGAGGCTATGATCTGATCTCTTCTGGTCCTGTGCAGGGAATAGAGATGTAAAGGCATCTGAAAGAGCAAATAAGACACCTCTGACACTCTTTGTTGTCCTTTATTTACACTCAGTGTCTGACTGCATCACTGTTCTGGGTGATGGCTCCAAAGGGGAACTGACTCCATGTCTGAGCAGAAGCAAATCGGCCACCACCACGGGAGACTGGGCAGAAGGTTTCTGGCTTAGCCTTTGGACAAGGTAGAAATGGGTTTGTGACACAAGTGGGACCTGTCTGGAGTGATTCCTGGGCTGGAGGAGGTGGAGCTGAGTTCAACGTGCCCAAGAGCTGAGCAATTGAGAGGCCACCCATGTGGAAGTGTCCAGTACGAGCCTCCAGAGACTGTGACAATGCATCCCCCTCCTCTAACATGGCTGGCAAGCCTTGCCCTGGGCTAATAGCAAGTATCTGCTAATAGAGAGGGTCTGTCAGGCCCATGTCCACAAAACCCCAAGAAGTCCTTCAGGGTGAGGACTTCCTAACTCCAGGACAAAGTTTATAATAGAGAGACATCTACTCTGTCATGTTCTCTGTCCTCAGAGCTGTATGTGACTTGCAAATCATCCTCACTCCCTTTCCTTTTTGCCTCAGCAGGTGTTTCCAGAGGGGAAATTGGGCTGCAGAAAGGAAAGCTGGAACAGTACAAGATGTGACACTTAAAGAGAAAAAGGAAAAAAAAAAAAAAAAAAAAGAAAAAAAAAGAGAGAGGTTCCAAATTTCTCTCTCCTTAGCCAGCCACATGTGATTACAGTATTTATCAGCCTGTATCTCAACACTGAGCGGTTCCAGCTTATAAAGAAAGACACATACAGAGCACAAAATAACAGGGCTGCCAAAGGATCGTGAAGGAAAACAAAACCTGCAGCAGCTCAGCAAGTGGATTGAAAACCCACCAGGAGACCATGCGGCCGGGTTGCTTTGCAATTAGTGTGACAGCGGCTGCAAAAACACGTTCCTCCAGGGAACAGCCAACCCCATCACTCGCTGAAGGACAGAGCTCCTCTGCTCTGCAGGCCAGGCACTGGGACTTGGTGGCTTTTGAAGACATAATGCTCGGAGCAGGAGACCGTTCGGTGTCTTTACCAGTTGATCTTCTCCTCCAGAATGCAAGGAGAATATCTGGTGTCTTGTCCTCTTGGCTTTTCTCGCATCAGCTGCAAGGGGCCGTGCATCAGCTCAGCCTGTGCTCCTGCAGGGATAGACCTGAGGGTGCTCCCAGGGGCAAGGAAGCCAGCAGAGCTGTGGCTGTCACTTCTCTGTCACTCTGGGCCACATTGGTATTCCCTCCTCCCTGCCTACCCATGGCAGGCAGGGGACCCCCTGGCATGGACTTCTTCCCTGTCAAGTGCCAGGGAGGGGTGGTTTGCACGCCATCAGCCTGGCCAGCAGGGTACAGCCAGGTACAGCCAGGCCGAGGCTTCAGGCGTCAGGACTTGGGTGTCAGCCTCGGGCCTGAGCTGCTCTTGGACCTTCAGCCTCCCGGTGACCCTGTGCCAGCCGTGCCTCCGGCTGCTCCCGGCCCAGCCACCTCCTCTCAGGAGCCACCAAACCATTTCAAAGTGTCCAGGTGAATTACGGAAGGTCGTGCATGGCAGGCAGCAGCTCCTCCTCCTTCTTCCCAGCCAGTCTTATTTGGGACTTGCCATGGATGTTTTCCAGGTCAGATTAAACTCCCAGGAAGTCCTATGCAAACTGTCTGTCCCTCCTGGCCATTAGCCATGGACCCTCAGCAAACAGCCTCCTGCAAACACCCTCATCCTGAGACTGAGCCAGGTAAAAGCATTTTTCTGGGGAGGATCATGGGCACATCAAGGGGTACCCGTCCAGCTGTGATTTACCCTCCCTATCCAGGTCACTCAACCTAACTCAGAGCCACTTGGGATCTGCCTCCCGCTTGCATAGACTTTTGAGAGCAGGAAATACGTTCCTATTGTCTGGTTAAAGACATCTTTATTTGGTCATTATATTTCATGGTCATTTTCCTGTAAATCTCAATAAAACAGCCAGGGTTGCTAGAAGAGTGGTTTTAACAAAAAAAGCTGGTTCACCCTAAAACTTATATTCACCTTAATGAAGATCCATGTGGTACAGTACAAAAAGCACAGAAATAATGAGCAGAAATGTGTTCAGTGATAACATTGTTCACTCCCTGATAGTGGCTGTTGCTGGGAACTCCCCTGACCGTTGTGAAGGGACACAGGGGACATTTTCTGCCCTTGTGATCTGGAGTCAATAAATACTGATAAATAGGCAGGTTACTGAAAGTTTGCCCAGCCTGAGCCTCTGTTAACAGTCAGGGCTGGAAGCAGTCACAGGTCTCACTGCAGGTGGGACAGCCCAGAGAGCTGCTGCAAAGACAAGGGCAGGTGGGATCTTGATGTGCATTAGGAAGGTCTGGATGTGTCAGATATTCTGTCTGCCTCTCTCTGATGCAGGATGGGCTGCCCTAAACGCTTCATGGGACATACTGGGCAAGTGGGAAGTGGTTGAACCTCAAACAGAGACCTTTTCCAGGTTGATGGTTCGGGAATCCCAGCCAGGGCTGCAGCAATCGGAGCCAGCAAAGTGGTAGCAATAAATGTTCATGTCCTTGTACTTGCTGCAACAGTGCCTTCCTGCATACAACACAACCCAGTTTGCACACTGCATCCTGAACGCTCGGCACTTCCGTGGCTTCAGATGGGACAGGGTCACAGGCAGCTGCTGACAGAGCCACAGGCAGCACCCAGCTCAAAACTGGGATTTCACCCCTGATGTGCCGTGTGTGTTCAGGCAGAAAGAACCAACTAGAAGAGTTTCAGCCCAAAAGGGAAATGAAGCAACCCACCGCCTGTCATCCCCATGTCCATCTGTCTCCCTCCATGCTCCCACCACATCTGCAGTAGCTGAGCTGTGGGCACCACAGTGTGGGTCTGCATTAGAGAAGTTGCCTTGGCAAAGGTTGGGGCTACCCAGGTTCCAGCTGTACCCATCCCCTGCTCAGTGCCATGGGCAGGCCTGGGACTTGCAGAACATGCTGGCTCCCTCCATCTAATAAACCCATTCATTAACGTGCACTGAGCTCTATGCAAGCCACATAATGAGGCTTCTAAAAACATGTATTCAGCATTCTTCCCTGATTAGGTGCCTTTGATGGGGAATGGTGACACTCATGTAATTAACACATCATTAATGCAAGTGCTGGTTGGTTTTCTCTGCTGAGTTATGACATACCTCCTGACAAAAAGTGCTCCATGGCTCTTGAGTGACAGGTGTCCTCTGCTCCATTCTCTTTTCACATACAGGGCTCTAGCCAGGCCCCAGGGTCTGGGGACACTGCAGGACCAGCAGCAGATGGGGTTGCTCAGCTCCTTGTGTGCTGGCAGAAGGGAGATGAGAAGACTTGTCCCACCCTGACTCTCCATTTCTCACCCTCACTGCTGAATCTTCACATGGCAACTCAGCTCATCCTTCCCGCATGTCAAAATCTGCCCCTAGGATGAGTCGCCATCAAAGAAACAGCTGAGCTGGGTGTGAGTTTTGCATCAGGAAGAGCTCCTTCCCCATGGAGCAGAACAGTGATTCTGTGGGGGACAGGACAATGAAGTGGGCACAGACTGGGTTATGTTTCATTCAAGGCTGCGTCTCCTATTCACTTCATGATTCTGGACCAGCTCTTTATTTATTTTATTTTATTTTATTTTATTTTATTTTATTTTATTTTATTTTATTTTATTTTATTTTATTCTGTTTACTCACAGACACGGGTTTTGTGAATCACTGTGGCAAAAGATGTCCCTGGGCATCTCCTCCTTCTATCAGCCCTTAGCTATTACCTCGGCCCTTGCCATGAGCTCCCACATTCCTGCTCCACATCCAGCTGGGCACAGTCCCTACATCTATTGATGCATGCAGACCTTAGCACTCAGCAGAGGCAAGGTCAACATCTCAAGTNAATAGCTACATCTGACCTTCCAAAATGGGTTTTCAAAGATCCACTGTCAATTTTGTGTCAAGACAACAGGGAGACAGACAACCTGTCTGGGCACTGACTTACAAAGTGATTTATCTGACCATGCAACAGCAGGAAATCCAAGCATAAAGCATGAGGGACAGGTTAAATGTGCCAAAGCACTTTGTCTTCTGTCAGCATTAATATGCAGAATTAGGGCCTGAGAGATGTATCCTTGTAAAAGTACTGTTAAAATGAGTAAGCCCTCCCAAGGCCCAGCTGAAAATTTCGCTTTTAATGAAGACAGCTTGTCCCTTCCTGACCAAAACCATCAGAAAAAGCACAACAAAATCACTTTCAACTTTGGCCAAGAAAAAAAAAAAGTTTTTTTTATTTTGAATTTCCTGATGACAAAAAGTGAAGAAAAGCTTGATGTAAGTAATTTTCCATTAAATTGTTCTTTCATGAACCAGTTCCTTATAGAAATGAAATTCCCAGTAAAAAACACTTGCAAACGGTTTGAAGCAGACCCTTTCTCTCTGTCCTACAAGCTTTGAGTAGAAAACATTTACTTAGGGTCCAAAAAATAATGAGCATTTCTATTCCCTCAATGATTACAGCAAACCTGAGATAAGAAGCTCCCACGGCCACGCAGCCCACTGGCTTTCCAGAGCATCACAAACCGTTTTCCATGAGAAATGACCCAAGGTAATCTGGCATCCTTCGAGCAGCTGTGTAGCTTTAGCTCAAAGACTGGCACTCTGTTCTCGTTGGCCAGCTTTTGCCTTTGCAGGAAGACTGCTTGAAGTTTCTTTTTTCTGGTGACACACAACCCAATGAACTTTTAGCCCAGACTTGTAGATATCTAAGGATGGACGGAACCAATATGCTAGCTGATTTGCTGGAGAATGGTTATGTTTGCAATAGAACTATCAAATCCTTTCTGAAGTGCCACAAAAGGCCTGCTGCCCACACAGAAAATCCCAATCACCTAAATAAAAAGGTCATGCTCTGGAAGATGCTATTTTCCAGTCCCAGCCCTTGCTTCCTTCCTGCTCCCATTAGCTCAGGGAGCTGTGTCTTAAGTCATGCCAATAACGCACGGGCTCCAAGCACAGCTACCTTGTTTTCTCCCCAGTCACGGTCAACATTTAAATTTACTCTGTGCACTTCTTCCATTTAGGAGAGCAGAATTACAGCAGAGATTTGTATTGGTTTAACAAAAGTATTTGCTAGGCAGCTTTGGAGACTATTAAGCGGAGAGCTGGGTTTCATGCTAATTTTCTTTTTAATAAAGAACAAATGGGCAAGAGTTCCACACAAAAGTGCGTGGCTGCTCTGAAACGAGCAGGAGCAGAGCTACGAGCGACACAGCCCTGCTGTGTTATTATGTTTCGAGGGTGAATAACTCCTACAAATCATTTGTATACGTTGTCTAAATGGAACGCACGGGGAATAATTTGAAGCAGGAAAGCATTAAGAAAGTGAAGGATACACTCCTGCGCTCATTTGCTCGGCTTAAACTCCTTTCCTTTGTTTGCTGCCCTTGTTAGAGGAATTTTGCCTTGGTTAAACTTAAAATATGAGTGTGATTATAAAACCCAAATATAAACCACCACAGAATAGAAACCACTATTCATAGCCACAGAGAGCAGGAGCTTTACATAATTTCCATAGTGTGTCACACATTTCTAGGAAGGAGAAAAGGGTCTTGAAAAGGAACAGCTGACGGGGAAATCATTATGAGAGATTTTTATGCACACAGGGTAGTCTTAAATGAAAACAATGTTGCTCAGGAAAACAACACTTGCAAAGTTATTTGGGCCTAAAGTTCCAGATAGGCGCCTCGTAGGGTTTGCAGCAGTGCTGAATCAGGGCAGAAGAGGCAAAACGTTTGCACAGGAGCTATGCCAGGCTGCAGGGGAGGATTGCTCCCTCCACCAGCCCCTGCCGTGCTCCTGGCTGGGGGCAGGTGCAGCAGGGAGCAGGCAGTGGGGACAGCGGTGGTGGGGGACAGAGGTGGGGAGAGCAGTGGTAGGGCAGCAGCATCCCTGGCTGCTGAGTAATGGCTTAGCCCAGAGGCACAGGCACTATGTGAGCTGGTCTCCTGTCTGGAGATAGAGCATAAAGATGCATAAAGGAGAGAAGGGGATGAACGCGTTCATCTGAAGCACCTGCCAAGCTGTTCTGGGAATGGCACAGAGACAGGGACCTGCACAAAGCCCTGCTGCTGCCTTACCATGAAGACAAAGAAGGGCTCACATCAGACCTGCAGCGTTGGAAGGATCTACGTCTAGATGAGCTTGGGGAGGGAGGAAGTGTGTTGGCTTTTCCCCTGCCTGTAAGATTTACCTGAGCCAAGTTGTGAAGTGAAGCAGCTGAGCTGTCTAAGCACAACGGGACTAGAAAGAGTCCTCAGCAGCGCAGTGCTGGCAGCAGACCGAACAACCTGCAAAGCCAGCAGCAGTGTTGCTCCTTTTCCCCGATGCCCTGTGAGGTGCAGAGGCAGGAGGAGAGGCAGGGACGTGCCCGGGCAGCATGGGCCAGGATGGTCCCTTTAAGCAGAGTTTCAAGCCTGGTACCAAATGCTTGCTCCTGGTTTTCATTTATTTATTTATGCTTTTAATTCCCTCCGAGATGCTGGGAAACATATTTGCATTTCATTAAAATGTATTTTCCCCACTTAGTTCTGCATTCTTTTCTGGCAAATGTTCCATTTTTGTCATTTTCCCTGGGCCTGGAGCAGACTCAATGCGGAGCAGCTGCTTTGCTTTAGCAGCCACTTGAATCCTAGGGTTGTGCTGCTTGCTGGGGTCTCACTGGTCCTGTGCCTGAATCAATGCAAGCACCTCACAAGGCTCCCTGCTAGCCTATGGAGCACCAGCCACTGCAAGTCATCGTACCCGGAGAGGGTCCAAAGAGCAGCCCCGTCCATCCAGAAGTCCCAAAAGCTTGGGCTCGCCTTCTTCCTATCCTATCCATAGATGTTGAATGAGTTTGTTCCTTTGCACTGCTCCTGAGGAATGTTCTCTCTGTCCCTCTGCCCTGTGCATGCTGGTGTCCGGCTCCTTCCCCCAGCTATATGACGTATTAACACCTTTTCCTCTCCCAGAGAAATATATGTCCCTCTTCATCACTGTCTCTTACTGCTCTATATGCTGACCAGT
This sequence comes from Anseranas semipalmata, assembly GCA_013399115.1. Classification (NCBI taxonomy): domain Eukaryota; kingdom Metazoa; phylum Chordata; class Aves; order Anseriformes; family Anseranatidae; genus Anseranas; species Anseranas semipalmata. The sequence continues at coordinate 456,226 of VXAA01000756.1, forward strand.
TCAAGGCTGTCCTGAGTCTCATTACAGACCAACTTTCTGCTTCTGGCCACCACAAATGACCTTCTCCCTGGAAAAGACACTTTTTCACTGGGTGTCTTTATCATTTACATCCCAGCTCAAATAACATCCATATTCAATTAGAAGAGATGTCATTAAAGCTCTGTGCCCTCCCCAGCTGAGATGTCCTGTTCTGCATTGCTTTTCAGACCACAGGACAGGCTTGTTGAGGCTGGACCTTGGCACCAAGAGGGTTAAATGCAGCCTCTGTGTCTTTGAGTGGAAGCAGGTCCTTCTAATGATTTGTTGCATTTTAGTATCTATAAGATATTAAGAAAAATCTCCACACCACCAACCACTTTTTCTTCCACAGGTACATTTAAGATCACCAGATGAAAGGCACTAGAAATGCAAAGCGTCATTAATATTTAAGTCAGCTTTGCAGAAGGATAAATTTAAGCATTGTAAAAATTAACTGGGTAAAGATACTATTTCCTGAAGTACAGAACTTAAACTAATTCACATACTTTATTGCAGAAACACTCTCCCTTGTCCCTGTATACCCATACATTTATGCCCATAGAACAAGAGGTAGCTCTTCTGAAGTCATGGCACTGCTGTAATGGAGAATGGATTTGGGCTGCTCTGGGCATCACAAAGCACAGCTGGGTCAAAGTCACAGCTGCATCTCTTTGGATAACACAAGATGACTTCAGCTTAGTCTGGTTTCACCACGCTGTGCCAGAGACCAGCACTGTCCTTGCAGGGACACCCAGATGTCCTCTCCTCCCTGCAGAGAAGGGGCAAGGAATGTGGGCCCCATCCCCAGGCAGCTCCCAAAGGCTGGGCACCAGCAAAGCTGCTGCCTGGTGCCCTGGCCCAGCCAGGAGCCTGCTGCAGCAGTGCGGGGACCACCAATTCCTAGGGCACACAGCAGGGAGGCAGCTCCATCACAAAGGATGTCACCAACTCCACCGCGGGAATGCAAATAAATCCCCTCTTTTCTTCTTGGTAATTTGTTTCTGCGTAGAATAAATTGAATATGTAATTTCATTTTCTCTCTCGGAGCATTAACAACCTTGGAATTGTTCAGATTCACAATGAAGACAACAAACAAGTAATTACCGACAAACTGATATCGCTATTGAGAAGAGAATGCAATTGATTTTAATTCTCGTCAGCCCTGTTTACTCTCCCATTGCATTAGGCATAATAAAGTGTTACAGTAGATTATGTTCCGTTGTAAAGTAGTTCTTATCAGACACCACAAACTGCCTCCTTATTAGAGAATATGCCTACCCCATTATGCTCTTCACCCAGCGTCCCCTGGGGAGGGGACACCACTGTCCCGCAGCAGGGACTAGTGTTACCTTGGATGCCAGGCTCTCCCCTGCCTTTCCAGGAGCTCTGCGGGGCTTTGTAAACACATGAGGATGTAGGATGCAGAGCCAAAGCTCACAGTCACCAGGACCTTTGAGCAAAGGTCTGACCTGGGTCTTATTTTTAATGATTTCATGAAGAGATTGCCATAAAGTTGCTGGACTGTAATTAATTAGAAATAAATTCATCGTGATACGAAATCTGATGAACAAAATGCAACTTATGGTGCATTGTTTCAAAGACAGGCCTCCTGGATCCTGTTTCTTTTGCTGGCTGGGGCTTGTCTCCCGCAGAAGACAGGACTCCTGGTTTCTGTCCCTGGCTCCATCACTGCTTGGACATTGACCTTCATCCTTCTGTGCCTCCGTGCTTCTGGGTGTTGAAGAGAAGCAGAAATCTTTCTCTCTCTCTTCAGAGGTGCAAATATTTGCCCAAAATCTCCAGTCTGTACTGCCACTAGTTTACAAGAAGTGTAAAGGAGTTTGGTGAGCCTTTCCAGCTTGGAAAGGATGCTCCGAGGACAGACAGATTATTTCAATGTTTATAAAAGGATTATAGAAACACAGAATTGTTGGTGTGGAGGCACTGCTGGAGGCCTCCAGTCCAGCATCCCACTTCGAGCCAGACAGTCATAATGTTAGGTCAGTCAGCCATGGGTGCCTCTAGCAAGATCTGGAGAGCTGCCAGGGATAGAGATAACACTGCCTCCCTAAATAACCCAGTCCCACCCCTACCACCCTCATGGCTGCCATCTCTAACCAACACCTCCCGTCCCTTCCTTGTGCCCCTGTCCTCGCTATGGCCACCCATGGAGCAGTGCAGCAGTGCTGTTAGGTACCCCCTGGGGCTTCCCTTCACCACACTAGACAAGCCCAGATCCCTCCCAGTCTAAGCAGTTTAATGACAACTGGGAGCTTCCAACACCATAAATCATGGCATCCCAATGAAATTGCTGCAAGCAAAAAGTCCCAAATTCCCGGGAAGTGACCTCTTAGGCCTGGCCCTGAAGCTGGAAAGTGCAGGAGGTCAAGTCCTTCCCATGACCGCATCCTGCCTCCTCCCAGCTCCCTGGCTCCTCGCAGCGGGTGCCGGCTGGCGGGGCTGGGGGGGATGCAACGTGCAGCCCAGAGGCCGAGGGATGCACGGGAGTTTGCCGCATGTGGCTTCAGAGAGGTTTATGGTCCTTGCTCATCACCTCACCGGAGGACATTCCTCCAAGGCAATTGTTAGAGCTGCCTCCTACCACCATTTCCTTTGCCTCAGTGCAATTTGTGGGACTGTCTCCTAAGAAGTTTCTGCAGGAATTTCATGGTACATCTTTAAAATGGGTCTTTTTCCACATGATCATGCTGTTTTCTGAGATCTCCCTCCACTTCCATCAGATCTTAACAGACGGTTGATGTTCTCTTTTTTAGCCCTCGTGTTATGTACTCAGTCCACCAGCTCTCAAAATAATCATTTCTGAACATAATTAATTCTTAAAGAAAGTCTAAAATCTAAATTGTGAATGATCATTAGAGGAGTCATCATCTCATCTTAATTATCTTTGGAGAGGTTTCTCTGGTCTTTCTGAATTTGGTAAGAAAATTGTTTAAGCACTGTCAGATAACAAAGTAATTCCCCAATTAATATAACTAATGCTTACACTTAGATGGCTCTTTATTTTAGAGAGCAATTGCAGTATTAAGTGACCTTGATAAACTCAATATACTAAGTATCTATCTCTCAGGACACAGATACACTGATTTTATTATACAAATATTCATCTTCATTATAAAATGTTCCCAAATTAATGTCTTTGAAGAGGTTTCTCATTTCATAAACAACACAAGTTGCCACACAGAGGAAAAGACATTATCATCTAATTAGCACCAAAATTATCCAATAGAATTACCTGGTATCTCCTTCAAAACCTTTTCTTCCTTTGAAATCCCACAGAATGTGAAAAGTGAAAGGTGCAAGGTGTTACCAAGAAATAAATCCTCTTAAGACAAACTCTACAGATCTTTTTGAGTAGGTTTAGATGAAAGCATTGGGATTTTTGTGCAAAGGAAAGTCTGCTTACAGAGCTCGATAATTCTGAACCAAGTCATTTCCTCCCATCTCTTGCAAGCGGGGACACTTTCTACAACAAAAGTCTTGCAGGGTCTGTCATGCGTAACAGAGCCCTTTCCACTTCAGCAGGTGCCTTGTGCCAGGTTGCTGTGGCCTGTTTGTAGGCGAGGCGATGCTGTTGGATTTTTACATTTGGTCAAACATGCCCTGCTCAGCAGGCTAGCATTTGCTATCAGTTTATAACATGGAATTAAAAAGCTCTACCTACTCTTCTTTAGGCAGCATGATACCAATGCCTACCCTGGCATGTCTCAGTTGCTGTGCATGAAAGGAAACTCATACAAGAAAGTCTGCAAGCCATGCAGAGCCTTCAGCCTGATTCCCGGACCTGCAGCAGCAGTGTGGAGGGAGATCTGTCCTTTGGCACAAGAAATAAGGACCTCCTGAAACGGCTTTCATGGCCTGAGCATTTCACTTATTCAATCAGCCAAACCCATGTGCAGTCACTGCTGAAGACTCTCAGCTCCGTGTGAATGGTGGAGTCAGCAGAGGTGAACCAGGTCATAACGCCACAACCCAGTACACCCTGTGCTTCGTAAGAACTGCAGTAGCGAACATGTGGTGCCAACGGTGAGGTCAGTCCTACAACCTGGGGCAGCACGGCCAGCTTCTCACTAAGCCAGGCATCAGGCCCCAGCTCCCAGAAGCTGCAGCACCCCAAAGCCAGCAGAAGAATGCGTCCACCCAGCCTGGGAGACCTTTGCCCACTTACCTACCTCCCACATCTGCCATAGGATGGGACACGCCGCCCCAGGAGGAGTCTGTCTCCTGCCAGTGACTACAGGGGATGCCTGGACAGTAGTCTTAAGATTTTTTCCCTATCTTTTCATGTGCTAAATTTTGGGTGAATGAACCTCACTCTCTGCATGTTGCATGTTGGATGAAAATCCACATTAAAAAAAAAAAAAAAAAAGACACAACCTTTTAAAAATAATTAAAAATGTAAATGATATTATGACAGATATCCCTAAGGTGTAATTATAACTTAATACATTAAAAATATTTACAAAATTCACAATAAATCCTTGCAGCCAAGGACCTGAGGAGTCAGCAAGAGCTACTCTAAAGTCAGTGAAGAAAGGAGCATGCCCCAGTGAGGGCTGAGCCATGTTTTCAAGATACTGTCCAGAGCAGGCAAAGCTGACTGTGATTATCAAGAAAGCAAGCAAGCGGAAGAACGTAGGTGCCTGAGGATGACTTCTACTAGTTCTCAAGCTTTGAAGAACATGGTAACCAGATGCTGTCTCACCACATCACCACAAACAATGCAGCAAATGTGTGATAAATCCATTTTAAATGAAGACTAAGTTTAGACAGATTTTTCCCTGTATGCAGTTAATTCAAAGATCATCTTACAATACTAGTTTAATGTATGTTAATTTAATTTTAATTTCTATTCAAGCGAGCTTAACACAAATCATCAATTAAAGACGTATAACTTAATAGGAATAAAATTTACAAATTGAGCATCCTTATAAATGTGTGTTAAGCTATATAACTGCTTAAATAAGTGTACATAAAGAAAATGTTTCATTCTTGTTAGTAGTATGAAGTGCAAGACTTAGCAGCATGATGACATTTATTAACATGTTCTAGCAGTTATTTTCCAAAATTTAAGGGGAAAAAAGGTTATTTGTTGTTGATTTAATTCTTGAAGACAATGACCCCTAATCCTTCTCACTGCAAATGATTTTCTTCTTTCTGCTGTGTAGAGGTAGCTGGCTCCCTAGGATGCTGAGACACACTGTTTCATGTCAAAGTCTCCTACCAATGTCAAGCGATGCAATTGCCCTGACAGAGCATCCTTAATTCACAAGGAATTTCTTGTTCCCTCACAAATTCCTCATGCTCCTGTTTGATTCAATTTCTTAACCCTCACTTCAGACCTTAGCGTGGCATGGGAAGGAGGTAAAAGTAGAAAAGTGCATCCTGAAACACAGTAGAGGGAAGGATGGTGAGAGAAGAGCACAGTGGAGAAGGTAAGGGTACAAGCACAGCTAATCACAGAATCACAGAATCACAGAATCACAGAATGGTTGAGGTTGGAAGGGACCTCTGGAGACCATCTAGTCCAACTGCCCTGTCTAGCAGGGTCACCTAGAGCACATTGCACAGGATGGCATCCAGGCAGGTTTTGAATATCTCCAAAGAAGGAGACTCCACGGCCTCTCTGGGCAACCTGTTCCAGTGCTCTGTCACCCTCACAGTAAAGAAATGCTTTCTCACTTTCAGATGGAAGTTCCTGTGTTTCACTTTGTGCCCGTTGCACCTTGTCCTGTCGCTGGGCACCACTGAAAAGAGTCTGGCCCCATCCTCTGGACAACCTCCCGTCAGCTATTTGTACACATTGATAAGATCCCCTCTCAGCCTTCTCTTCTCCAAGCTAAATAGGCCCAGCTCTCTCAGCCTCTCCCCATATGAGAGATGCTCCAGTCCCCTCATCATCTTCATAGCCGTCTGCTGGACCCGCTCCAGGAGCTCCACGTCCCTCCTGTACTGGGGAGCCCAGAACTGGACACAATCCCCCAGTTGTGGCCTCACCAGGGCTGAGCAGAGGGGGAGGATCACCTCCCTCGACCTGCTGGCAACACTCCTCCTAAAGCACCCCAGGATGCCATTGGCCTTCTTGGCCACAAGGGCACAATGTTGGCTCATGGATAACCTGCTGTCCAGTGGGGCAGGTAATGGAGACAATGAAATAAGACTTTGCCTTTTCATGGAGATTGATGGAGATACTGGAAAAAAAAAAAATGCAATAATGTTGGTTGAAGAGCAATCTGAAAGATGTGTCAAGCAAGTGGAAGGATTGTAAAGAGCAGACCCTACAGTGAGTTCAGGTTTTCTGAAGTTCTGAATTTGACACAACTGGGGGTGAGAATGGGGATTCAACCCTAGAAAACTGGATCTTCATTTAAATTTAGCAAAACTGAGTTTACTGGTTGCAAGAAAGTGTCTTATGGACATTGTCTTACATTGTCTTATGGAACTAGGGAGGCGGGAGGTGGGGGGAGACGATGAAGCTGCAGGTGACTGAGTTATCAAAATGCAAGGACTGTGCAGAGCACATTGGAATAGCAAGTCCCAAGGACAGAACAGCAACAAGCAATTAGAGAAGCTTGTGAGAAGCTGGAGGCAGGATTGTACATATTTAAAAAAAAATAAAAAAAGGAAGCAGACATACACAACAGCATATACAGTGCCAGCTTTTGGACAGAGGCATAATACCTGCAAAAACTGCAATTGTTTTAAAAAAGCTTAAAGAAATGAAAACACCAAAGCAGAAAGAAAGTACAAAGGATAAAGGAAAGAACAAAATTATATGCAGAAACCTTTCATCAATCCAGTGATTAGGACGTCATGCCGAACAGAAGTTAAATCTTTATGTTTTATTTCAACATCGGCCAATGATGTAGGGCTTCCTGCTGCAACTGAAAGTGCTAAAACCAGTGATGAGAAAGCCTAGTCAGGCTGAAGAGATCTAAAATTCAAATCAGACAATGAGAAAATCATTGTGTGAGTCTATGAGCTGACTTAGAGGTAAAACTGAATGTTATGATGATAATTTCATAATAGTTTTGGGAAGCAGAACACTCATTTTAGGGCTGAGAATGTTTCCTGTACAGAGTGGGACTCATGTCACCTCGTTGTAGAAAACAACATCTGAGCTAGTCACCCTCGACTCTCTTGACAGACAGAGGAGGGAAGAGACACTTCTGGAGCGTGATTCATCTGCCCTAACGTAGACGCCTACCTAAGGAAGAGATGAAGGTACATTAAAATACCTAGAGCTTCTGTCAACTATAAAGGGAATCTGGACTAGCTCAGAAGTAAATATTTGCATTGAAGATGTCTACATCTGTTGGATGAGTCCTGCCCTAGGTGTCTCAGACAGAAATTTTACTGCTAAGGACACAAGACTCTCGAAACAAGAAAGAATACAGGGAGATAAAGAGAAAGCAGAACTAAGGAAAAATATTATCATGATAAAGGAGAAGTTGAAATCTTGGAGAAGAGACAAATACTACAAAGCAAATGCAAAAACGGTTTTTGATACTGCTACAAACCAGGTAGAAAGAAAAGGTAGAACTAACTCTAAATTGTGATATACGCAGGCAAAACAGGCTCCAGAAACTTCATCCCTGTGGTTAGGCCAGGTTGTTTGGTTATACCAAGATAAATGACAAAGTGGTTTTGCATTGCTATTCCAAATAACAAGAATTGGAGTTAATAAGGAGTGCAATTGCTAAATATGTCATTCAGTGTGTACATGATGTATCTGTGAGACAGGCTAGACATGGCTGTGAGAGGCAGCAGACAGCACTGAGCTGTCATGGCAATACATGCTCTGCAGAAGTTTGGTTTGAAGCTTTGTGCATCAAGCCCAGGGAAATACGGTCTAATGGCTGGGTGGGAAAGGGGAGCACTTTCTTAAAAAGGACTTTTGAGACGAATGTAAAGCCTAGTCTGGTATTACTGGATTATGGGACAGCATCCTTGGAACTGGGACAGATAACCTAGTAAAATATCGTATGTTTGGAATGAGTCTGCTGGATTACATAACACTGATGGCAAATACAGAGGCGTGGTGTGCTCTTGTGAGTGCTATGAAAAATTAGAGAAGAAAATAATCTATGATAAAAGGTCACTTGAGCTGAAACTTTTACAACCTTGAGAGAGTGACAAATAAACAATGTCAAAGGGGAAACAGAAAAGTCACTGGCTTCTTGTCAAGTCACTGCATACTCTTGTCTAAAGGAGGCCAGTCCTAGCCTGGATCCTAAAACAAGGCACGCCTGTAAGTGGTATCTTTAGTGCCTTCAGCAGAAGGAACGGGAAAAAAGTGTTGCATGGGATACACTTTATGTAAATCCAAGATCTTAGAGTGAGAGTCCTCTCTGAAGACAAACAGTTAAGAAAGATGACCAAGGATGGACTGAGCCCTGTTAAGACAGTCATGGGTTATCACAGCTTTTTGTTGCTTCTCAACACAAGGTCAGGGTCCTTATTTTCCAGGAAAAAATGAACAATTCCTGCAACCACGTGTGCCAGTAATCCCCAGCAGCTCTAGTTTGTTGAAAAGTGGGACTGAACATCCCTGCTGCCCATGGGTTGGACTGGGGTGCAGTTTCATCCAGCAGAAATGAACGTGGATAGCTCTACTTTCATTTTCCATGCTGTGTGGAGCATACCATATCCCAGGCCAGGGATACACATAGGGACATTAATCTTCCCCTTTCCTATTCAGACATATTCCTGGTGTACAGCCAGCAAAACTGAAGCACAGTAAATTGATGTTATTTGCCTAATGTTTTAACAAATCATGTGTCCAAGCTGGGATCGGAACCAGAGATCTGTTTCCTTGTGCAGTCTTTTAACTCTTACATCTATATCTCCACTAAATAGCTTGAAATAAAGTCCTTCAAACATCCAGTAAATCCAGATTCCTTTGGAACGCCATGAGAAATACTTCATTGTGGTGAGACTCATCCCTCAACTTCGTCCTTCAGAGAATGCTGGATCCCTCATCCCCTTGGCTTGAGCTTTACTCATTCTGGGGGCAGCTGGTTTTCCATCGCAGTGTCATGAAGTGTCTATCTCTATCACACCTTTGTAGATATCATTACCAATGAAACCCCTGTATCATTAAAAAAAAAAAAAANAGAAGAAATCAGGTTAGTCAGATGAGACCTACTTTCTCTAAGGTTGTTTACTGGTGTTAAATATATTCCTTTTCTTTCTTGACAGAATCCCACCTCAGCTTTTATAGTATTTCTATGACAGGGGTCAATCTTTCAAGCCCACAGGCATTTGCCCAGCTGCAATTTTGGCAGACCTTTAGAGGTGTCTCCAGCATTTCCAGGACTATTGGCAGTTCATACTCTTGGCCAAGGGAGCCAACTCTTTCAAGTCTCTTGAGTACAAGTTTTCTAGGCTTGCTGGTATAAATACTTTCACTGATGACAAATACTGTTTAACATCATCTTTAGTTGTCAAGGTACCAGAAAATAGTTCATCATCCTCATGTACTATTCACCTCGCTTCTTCACAAATTCAGAACAGATTTATTTCATGATATACTTCAAAATTTATGCTTTTTTATCCCTTTGTTGTGCCAACCACAGATTCTCCCAGATGCATCAGCTTGACAGTTATCTTCAGTTCATAACTTCTAACACACATTAATTGCCATCAGCATTCCAGGCTTTATTATTATTATTATTATTTTTACCTGTGTAGCTGCTGTCTGTGCTTCCTTTCTTCACTGCACCATCAGCCACCTGGAGAAGGTGGAAGCGAGGGAGGCCAGGCAGAGAGGCCAACAGCCAACATCATCAGGGCCTCATCCCCCTGCATGCCCCCAGCACACCTTGGGGCTTATGCCATGAGACAGCCTGAAGGCAAAGGCTGAGCTCCTGGGGCTGGTTGGTGCTCTGGTGGCAGGTCTCTGCGAGGTCACGGCCAGCTGTCTGCTCCCCTTGTCCCCAGGGAAAATGAAAATGAAATATATTACAAAGCTCCAAGTTTTTAGCCAGCTGTAACCACGGCAGGTGAGAAGGAAGTAACAGAGGTACCTTCAGAGATGTCACGGCTTCTTATTTCTGCCACAGCCATGAACTTCTGGTGACTCACTGTTGAGGGACTAGCTGTTCTCCTGCACTCACCCAGGTCCCGTGTTATGCGGGTCTGTCACTGCGGCCTGAGGCTGACGGTCGCTCTGTGATGGGGGTCTCTGCACTGCCCCGGCAGCAGTGACAGTGCTGTGCAGCTTCAGGTAGCCCCAGAGAGCAGAGACCTGAGGTGCAGAGCCGGTGACTGAGCCCGACTAGCAGCCAAGTGATGGTCAGAGCAGTGTCCATGCATGGAGACCAGGGCATGACCTGAGGGTGCTGGGTATGGCACTCACCCACAGAAATGGACTGCACTGCCCTGGCGCAGGCAGGGGCAGGACAGAGCCCCAGAGTGTGACCTTCCTGACTTGCGTTTGTGCTGACCCTGAAACCTCAGTTCATTTCCTACAGAAAACTGAAAAACATCCCATTTCTTGGTCAAAGTCTCTGTTTTGTTGAGGTCCTTTCAAATCCTGATCCCACACTCCAAGGCTCTGCAGCTCTGCCCACCTGATTTCACCTGCAGATGAGTGAGCTTGTTCACATCTTTTGAATCTGACTTAAACCACTGAACTTCTAGGCAGATTTTAAGAAGCTGAAAGTCTGACAAATTCAAAAAGCATTACTGATTCTGAGAGTGATTTTGACCAGCCCTATTTAAATTCATCCTCAGATGAAAAGATCGTCTTGATGGAGACCAGAAACTGCTTGTGAGGTCAGAGACATCAGGATATTAGGCTAACACATCAAACCAAGCAGGCAGAAATGGCAGGTGACAGCGCTCAGCATTTGCTGGAACAGGACCCACACCACAAGTTTCCTGAGGCCGTGAAAAGTCCAGCTCAGTATTTGCCATGTGATCACTTGCAAAAAAAGTAAAGTCAGGAAAAGTGGATGTGGCCAGAAGGCAAGGGCCTGCTGATCTCACGCCAGGTTGTGCTGAGATTGCAGCTGGTAAATAAGGGACTGGAAATAAGTGGTCCAGGATTGCCTGCTAGAAGAGCAGCTCGGTCGAACAAGAGGATGGGCTGGCCTTTTGGAGCAGTTCCACTCACAAGCAATACATTCATCGGGCAAGGTCAAAAGCCCAGGTGTGCCTCGCCTCACCTCTCCTCCTGCACCACGCTCAAGCTGCATTCAGCTAGCACGTGGAGGACTTCCCTCTGACCCAGTAAGCACTAATTATCCCATGAAAAGTGATAGCAGGAGAATGCAACTATCCCAGACCTTCTCGAGGCTAGACCCTGTCAAGGACATGAACCAGGGTCTCGCCCATTTCAGATGAAAACCCCACTGACTGCCATCACTCCTGTGATCACATTTGGTGGCTATCAGATGTGCTCTAAGCTCTGACCTGATCAAGCCACCACAGGCAGAGAAAGACGTTGTAGGTACCAGTGGGGTAAGGCAGGGATTAGGCTTCAAGCAGCTCTGCATGTTGCCAGGGCCTTGCTCACCATGCACACATGTAGCAACAGGGACTCAGGCATCTCTGGGATTACACCAAGCCCAGCTCTCAAAGGGCTTAACTGGGGGCAAAGGAATGTCACTGACACCATTCCTCTGGGTGTCTAAATGCCATATGAGCTCTGTCATTTACCTTTAGTGTATCAATGCTGATTTACATCAGTGGAAGAGTAAAAAAGCAAGTCTGGTGACCTGCAAGCTTGGAAAAGAAAGAGCACGTATGAAATCCCAGAGGGTCTCAGATAGGTGGCAATTCCCTGCCCTCCTTCCCCAGCCTGACAATAGCAATGATTTTTCCCTGCCTCTAGGATGCCTTTAGGACAGGAAGGCCATCCTAGACAGAAGATATCCGCAGTTCTCAAAGCTTATGACCCTGGCATAGTTACCTGGAGTCCAAGCCCATAACAGAACGATGATCTAGCCCTGGATTATATTGGCTCAACCAGAGTAAGTGCCAGGGACAGGAGGAGACAAGAATTATGAGTCCCAGCTGCAGGAGGGCTGCTGAGTGTGGAGGGTCTGAGCAATGGTGTGAGGTCCAGCCATGCTCTGAGAATATTTCACCTTCCTGCCTCTTGCTGCACCAGGGAAACAAAAGAGATACAGATGCTGGGTTATAAATTTTAAAGCAATTCTGCTCTGAACCTCCTTTTGAATTTAGAAGTGAATCCTTCATATAAATGGATTGAGAAATTCTCCCTCTGAAGTCATCCATCTCTTAATAGGACATCCTGACACCAGCTGAGTCAATCCAATGTCCATTGTTGATTTGAGTGTGTTCATCCAAGGCTGACATGACATTTCTTTTGTTGACAGAGCTCATATGTTACAGTAGCCTGTCCTTCATATTTCTCTGTCTTTCACTGCTTCAGCAGCTGCACACCAGGAGAAACTGCTGCATTTACTTATTTCATTTCTTCAAGGTCCATTTCCTAGACATTCCCTGCTCCAGATAAGGGCAGCATTTTTCTACTCACCCTAGATTTCAGCTGGAGAGGGATTTATCCTGCAGATCGTTCTTCAAAGACCAATACAGTGAAATTCTCCAGTGCACTGGGGCACTTGATTTTAACTTCAGAATCAGATAAATAATAATGATACTATTCCACATCTTCCATCCCAAAGGATTCATCTCAAAAGCTAGACCTTGACAGACAGCTCTACAGGTGGGTCTGAATGAGCAACATAGGCAGGTCTTCATGCACCATGGCAGTTCTGGGAAGGAACATGACAGCTAATTTGAACTTTGTCATATCAAGCTCTAAATTGCATACAGATTGCTGGGATAAGGATTCAAGCAGACACCTCTGCTCTTCCAGCATGATGGGATCTTCCTTACTGAGAACAAAGCTCATTTGTGCAGGAAATGCCGCTCTCCTATAACAAGTCCAGATAGTGGAACAAGCCTTGAACTCTGACTCAGGAGACTGGGCAAGGTGCTCTGGGAAAGTATCACTGCATACTGGTCCTGTCCGTATGTCCTGCAGAAGCCTTTCAGCGTGCTGGGCTAGATAGATCATTGGTCTCACCTGACACTGATGCATGGCTATATTATCATCTTGTACAGATATGGATCAGTGTGGATATAGCTTTGGGTGCAAATACAGATTTGCAGGTAGTTCCCTTGGGATAACCATGAACAACACAAAAACAAAAACAAAAACAAAAACAAAAACAAAAACAAAAGCAGATACAAACACACACATGCAGCAAGCATTAGTGACAGTGACTGGTGCACAGGCCTCCTCAGAAGTCATAAGTGAGGAAGGGCTGAAAATTGCTATGGACAGAGCATGGGGAAGGGTAAACAGAGCCACTGGAAAGATCATTTGGATACTGTGGTACTGTCCTCCTGTACCTGCACCTCAAGTGCCTAAGCCCCAGAAGCACAAGATAATGCTTTGCTAGCTGCTTTCTGCCATTCAGCAGACCCTTCTGACCTTCAAATCATGCTTACTGATGAGTAAAGTCACCCCAGCACCTTGATAAATATTTGCTGAATTTACTGAATAAAGCTTAAACCACAGCTGTTCAGTGCTAAAGGTTGTGTGTTGTCTCGGTTTTTGGCTGAGATAGGGTTAATTTTCTTTGCAGAGGTTCACGCTATGCTGTTCTTTGGACTTTCTATGAAAACAGTGCTGATAACACACCGATGTTTCAGTTGTTGCAGAGCAGCGCTTGCACAGAGCCAAGGACTTTCCTGCTTGCCCTGCTGCCCTGCCAACGAGGAGGCTGGGGGTGCACAAGGAGCTGGGAGGAACCATCAGCCTGGGCTGATTACAAGTGTGTGGTGACGATCCTTCCGGAGGTGTCTCTGATAGCAAAGCCTAAGCCGGGACTTTCCGCTCGCAAATCCCTGTCTGAGCAGGTAGCCCTGTGCCAGCTCTGGCAGTACAGCTCACCAAGCTCCAGCTGTGGCCGATCCATGCTGTATCAGCACTGAGGGGCTCTCACGAACTGCTTGGAGGGGACACTGGGTCTGTGTGCCTGTGGCATGGGTAGGACAGAGGGGCTGGAGCTGGCAGGAGTAGGGGGAGTCTGCTGCGTTGTCCTTCAGAAGAGCTGCCTTTTTCTTCTGCTTTGGGGAGTTTCTGCTCTGCTGAGCTTGCACGACAGACAGGGAGAAGCTCAAGAAAAACCCTAAATTTCAGTTTTGAAAGAGGAGGTGAAAGAGGGACAAGAGCTACCGAGAGTCTCTGCCCTGCCAGTGGGATGCATCAAGCGCTGTGCTCTGATGGGGCCAACAGGCCCACAGAGGCAGCTGCACCCTCGACACTGGCTGCACCTCACCCTGCCTCGTTTACTAGGGTTCAGGCTGTGCTGTGCACCATCCATCTGTGTGCAGCCCTGCTCAGTGGAGAGGTAGAGGCTGAAGTCCATCTATCAGGATGCAGTTGCGTGAAGTGTTTTCTATGGATCTGCTGATGGACCTGCTGAGGAGCTCAGCCCCTTCCATCTTCAAATCTGGGCTCTCTCTTGTCCCCTGAACCTGGACAGCACAAGGGGCAGGGTGTGACAGGATGGGTTACAGCATAGGAATATATAAGATCCAGGCATGACTGGGAGCAGAAGCCAGGATCTGCGTGAGCACTGTTCTTACCAGGCAAGAGCTATCCTGCAGGCAAGCTATCTCTGTGGGTAAAGCCACTTCAGGGAGATTTTTCTGCTGGAAGCCCTGCTTTAACACCCAACGCTGAGCGTATGGTCCAGCCTCGGACCCCATCTTCTCCCCACCCCAGCCCCAGAGTGGGTCACGGGCTCTGCCCCCTTTCCCAGGGGAAATCAAGTCTAATTCTTCAGTGCTGAGTTGCACCTTACCTCGTAAAGTTGTAGTAAAGACTTACGAGGGATTTTCTGCACAGCTGGCCAACCAATGCCCTTCACAGCACATCTCCAGCCCTTTAAATATTCATGAGGCTGGGTCTGCTGCCTAATTGAATTTCCTCTATGAATGAATCAGTTATTTTCCCATCTCCTGCAGCAAAGATGCAGATTAAGCGTGTGAAGCTAGGATAGTACACCAAGAAAGCAATTCCTCTCCGATTAGTGGCTGAGTGAACTCACCCCTGCTGGGATCAGTTTTCCACCATAATTCTTCTTTCAGACAGCCTGAAAATCACAGATTCTGAGAATAATTCATGTCAGAATGGACTGCCAGAGGTCTCCAGTCCAACCCCTGCTCAGAGAAGGGACACCTTCAAAGTCAGAGCAGGTTGCTCAGGCTTCATCCAGTCACTCGACTGGATCCAGTATCCAAGGATGGCAATAACAATATCACTATACCCTTGCTCCAGGGCTGCATGCCCTTCACTTTGAAATTATTTTTTTTTTCCTTATATTTAGTGACTCCTCTTTGCTGTGTCTGTTACCTCTTATACTTCCGCAATGACCGCCACCAAGAGTCTGGTTCCATCTTTTCTATAGCTGCCCTTAGGGGGTTGGCAACAGCAGTAACACCTCTCTCAGCCTTTTCTTCTTGACACCAAGAAAATTCTCTCTGCCTATC
Source organism: Anseranas semipalmata (assembly GCA_013399115.1). Lineage (NCBI taxonomy): Eukaryota > Metazoa > Chordata > Aves > Anseriformes > Anseranatidae > Anseranas > Anseranas semipalmata. The sequence continues at coordinate 471,799 of VXAA01000756.1, forward strand.
CTTGTGTCTCAGCACAACCATCATGAGCTCCAGACCCCAAACTAGACACAACACTTCAAATGTAATCTTACGAGTGCTCAATAGAAGTGAATTATGACCACCCTCCACCTGCTTGCCACCTTCCTGCTAACACAGCCCCGAAGGCAATTGGCCATCATAGATGCAAGATATACTGCCAATTCATGTTTACCTTGTTTTCCACCCAAAGCTAACATTAGTTATGTTGCCCTTAACATGGAATTACTTAAGACACTTGTTTCCTCATGAATGAAAGGGAAGAAGCAGTCACAGACAGAAATACGTATGATGGCTGATAAAGAAAGACCTGACAGGGGACCAGATCCAATACTAGACAGCTGTCTCAGCCTCACTTCCTGCTCACATCCTGTTTCTTGGAGATTTGGGGTCTCCCAGAAAAGTTATGCTGTACAGATGTCTTAGGCTCTGAGGTTGGCCAAGGAAGCTGCATGTTTTGTCCTTGGCCAGGAGCTAATATCTACCTGGATAGTAGAAAGAAGGGAAAAAGGATTCCAGTGGCCTCATCATCTGGGTTGCAAGACCACAGGGAGTCTGAGCAGGCAACCAAGTAGCAGGGACAAGGGATGGGAGAAGATGAAGGAACAAGGTGACACACTGGATTGAAAGAAGGCTCCTCTACCCATACTGCAGATAGCTCACAGACTTCACTAAGTCCTGGATTCAGACTTACACCAAGCTTTGCATGTGGGACTCAAAGCAAGGGAGCTTTTGCTCGTCGTTACTTGGTTGGGTGTTGCTTTATACCCTGAACATTTCTAGGTAGTTGGCTCCCAGCAAAGATGAGTTCAAATGGCATCCTGGTTTGGTCTTTCCATCATCAGGAAGGAAAGTCTCTCTCCCCTTATGTGGTGAGCTAGTCCCTCCAGGGCTGCTGGCTGGGAGCAGAGATGTGACCCACTGCAGCGTCCACTTCCATCCATCCCAAGGACGTTCTCAGGTATATGGCACAGAGCTGGTGTGCACGCGTGTATGATGGATGGCAAGAACCACAGGGGGCTTTTGTGAAAGACCCCTGCCTGCAGTCTCTGCATCCCAGTGCTGGACCCTGAGGATTGATCTCTCCAATCTTGCACAATATCCAGCCCTGATCTGCTCCTGTCCAGCTGGGAAGAACTTCAGTGGAGCTCTGTGCATGCTGAGACTTCCAGACGCATGGGACAGTGACAGCAGCAATAGATTCTTTATAAAGCATTAGGAAGCAGAAGGATTGTGCATGGGAAAAAAAAAAAAAAAAAAAAATACCTTCCAGACCTAGTCTTGTGCATGACTGGAAACTTCTACATCCATAGAAACTGCTGAATCCCTACCAACAATGAAGCCTGCACCAGCTTGGGCTGAGTTATATTTTGCTGCAGGTTTAAGAAAGATGTAGTCATCGTGGCCATGCAAGCCAACTCTGTCCCTTCCCGGTCTTGTTGCTAGGATCTCAGTCTCCATTCTGTTTTGTTGTGTTTGCAGCCTAATTGCTTTCTTCACCACCTGTGACAATAGTGCTGACTTGAATAATAGATCGACCACCCCAGGAATTGCTCTCCACTGTTCCTGGCAAAAGCTTCTGTCATTGGCCTTCTCTGCCAACCAGAAAATTAATCCTGGCAGGAATCTCAGCATCTGAAGACGTCAGGTTACTCTTCAATGACAGAGATTGTTGGCAGTGGTAGGCAATTCAGAGAAGTGGGCCCAGCTATTAGTTACCCCCATGGCTGGTGCTGCTGTGGCCTCTGCAGGGTTGTGGCAGGTCACTGGGTTCTGCTGCTCCTTGGGTTGCAGCTGAGACAGATGCTGCTGGTGTTGGGTCTGGACAACCAGTGCTCCACCCCAGGGCTGAATTTCCACCTTCTGAATGAGAATCACTGTCCCTCTGCACTCTGTCCTTGGGGGAAGCCAACGCTGTCATTCAGACAGGATTTTTGTGAGATAAAAGGTGTAGTGGGGAACAGCTGCATTGCCCCATCATGATGTACAAGAAAAAATTTCAGCCACCACTCTAGTGCTGTCCCAGTGCTTCAATAATGAGGTGGCTGTCCTCAGATGCAAGGACAGAGGAAGCGTGGAGATGTGGGTCCCAAGAGTGAGAGATGAGACAGGGAAGAGGATTGCATCCCTTCATCCCAAGCTGACACCACAGCACTGTGCAGAGACACTCACTGGTGTCCTGGAGGTGGGGACACGCCATTCGCAGCATGCTGCCCGCTCCAGTGCCAGCTGAACACAGCTGGAGACAGCTGAGCAGCACCTCCATGGTGGCACTGGGAATCTGTGGCAGAATAATTGTTAATGTAGCCACAATACAGACAACAAAATGGGCTGAGACCTGAGGCCAGTCAGCTTGCGGAGATGAACTCCACCATCTCTGGAAAGGTCAGACCTCCAGGCCTGGGAAGTGCTGGCTCCTGGGACCTCAGGTCTCTCCTGTTCTGTCACCTGGATAACAGGGGATTATTTGCGCAGGACATTTTGTGCTGCACATGGATCATGGTAACGCTGCTTTCACTGAGCAAGTCAAAGACCACAAAACCCCGGGGATCTGCAGCATCCCCTTGCAGGCAGAGAAGTTGCCTCCCCACTGCACCCCTCCTGCCTTGCTTGACGGGCATCACAGCCCGGGTCTGAACATCCATCCTGTTAGGAGCCACCTCTGCAAGCCCTGCTGCAAGACCCCAGCCACCTCCCAGCCAAGTGCATAATGCAAGCACCATTTTTTCAGACAGCACCAACCTGTCTGTGCAGACAGACAGACAGTGCTCTGAGAGTTGTTTGTGTGCAGCACAATGGAGAAATCTCCATCCAAGTCCCCAGCCCCAGGCAGGCTGGGGACATAAGAAGAAGAGATGCTTTTAAGGGTGAAGGACAGAGCAAAGGTTTTCCACCACGAATTCCCGAAGAGCTTTTCTAGAGGTACTGGAGGAGGACTTCAGGACCTTGTCCACTACATGAAGGCAGCCTGCTGGTTTTGAGGAGAAAAGCAAAGTGTTCGTAACAGACAGATTGGCTCCTTACGGGGTAGCCCTGTGGGAGACTGGGCAGCAGCACATGGGGGGCTTTACGTCCTTCCAGCAGCCATAATATCCTGCTTTGGGACCAGCACCAAAACCTCTTCCACTTCCCCGTAGTCCATATAGAAGTCAGCTGAGAAAATATGGAAAATGTGGAAAATATGGAAAAACATGGAAAATATGCCCTTTGATGGATCCTGGGGTTTGCTGCATCTCCAGGAGTTCAGAAAGCAGCGAGTGTTTTCACCAGGGATTTCTGAAGTGTTTTCTTTCCAGAAAAGCCCAATTTCTTATTGAGTCTAACTTTTCATATGATTAACTGCTGTTTTTCATCCAAAAACATTTTCAGGTAAAATATATTGCCCTGAAGAGGCACTGCTCACCCTGTCTTGCATCTGCCAGTCTGTGACGATAAGTCATTCAAAGACTCACCTTGGTGTGTCAGGTCCATCTTCCCTTCTGCACATTTCACTGAATGTATCTACTTTGAATGGCATATTTGTGGAGCTTCTGAAGGACAGGATACCCCAGCCTGACTGATAAACAGCCTGTTCTTGCATCCAGACATAGACCCCTTCTCTTGTTCCTTCTCATGTTTGCTTTCTGCTAAGTGTTTACAAGATGAGAATCATCAAAACAGAAGATTGGGTAGACTGAGCAGATTTCTCAATTACAGCAGGTTGCTCATGGCCTTGAATAGTTGAATTTTGAATATCTTTAGCTATGAAGATCCCACAACCATACCAGGCCCCTGTTTCAGTGTCTGACCACCCCCACAACTCAAATATTCTTCTGAATATGTAATCAGTGTTTGCTGTGTTGCAACTATTTCCTCTTGCCTCTTAGCCAAACTCCATGTACCTCCAAGAATCTGGGTCTGTCTTCTCTACATCTTCCCACTGGCGTTGAAGACAGCAATAAGATGGCGCTCTCCCTTTAACCTTCTCTTCCGAAGACTGAACAGGTTCTGTTCTCACGGTCTGTCTCTGTACATCATATACTACAGGCCCCTAATCATCTCTTTTGGTGGAAACCAGCTGGGATCTTAAACCCAAGCTGGGTTTGTTCCTTCTTGGAACTTCGGTCCAGATTCTCATCCATTAGTACATGGTCTTCATAGGTCCAACCAGAACAGGGAGCCAGGGTGGTGGAGCAACAAAGAAACATCATCTTCACAGATCAGCACACGACATCTGCTACCACGATGACAGATAATGCTTAGAAATCAGTAACCCTAGAAATCGGTCTCTCTCTCTCTCTCTCTCTCTGTCTCCCATCCGATGTTCCTCCTACACGAGCTCTCTGGCTGGGGGCTGTTTGAAGCTGAATACCAAGTGGCCTGTTGCTCAGGTTTTGTTCCCTAGCCTTGACAACTTGTGCTGAACTTAACCAAAGGTTCTGAGGCAGCTATTAGCTTGTTTTCGGAGCAAACTAAAAACCTTGACCCTCCTTGTCTTGGTAGAAGCCCTAATACAAGTACCAAGTATCAGCCTGTTGACTGTAGTGCAGATTCCTGGACAGCATTTAAAAGTCCCACATATAAGGCTTAATTCTCAGATTTCCATCAAAAGTGGTAATTACTTTTACCCATTTTAACTCTCTGAAAGTTAATTGTCCAGCCTAATCTTGGTGTCAAGGCTCCCCCTGCAGTCACTAGAAAAAGATGGGCACCTCCAGGGAGCAAATCTGGCTACATAAAGGTTTCCTTTGATGAAGATACTTGGGAGGAATGACCCTCAGAAGGAGCAGGGTCTCTCCCCAGAGGCCACATGGCACTCCAGACACTCAGTGCAGATCAAAGTGTAATTTCTGGGGAGCCTAATCTCTTCTCCACATTTAGCTACATGCATCAAACCCAGCACAAGGAAACTGAGAACTCTGTTTTTGTCCCCGTAATGACTTGTTACATTTCCCTGTTTTCCTCTTACTGCTCTGAAAACATGGAAATCCATCACCCTCCCATCCATAGCCCACCCTGCACTGCCAGAAGCTAAGGTCTTTGAGATTCAGTTCCTTAGGAAATCTGTGGCACAGAGTCAAAGTAATTTCTCTGTCCTCATTTGCACACGTCCATCAGTCTTTCTGACAGAAATGATTGCAAAAAGCATAGATGAGTTTGCCTCATCGGAGTATTTCAATGCAAGCATCACAGCTGATCCCAGGAGGGAACATGGAAGGAAGCAAGGAAAGAAGGAAAAGGATGAAAGAAGCAAAGGAAAAGAAGGCAAAGGCAAAAAGAAAAAAGAAAAAGAAAAGCAAAAGGAAAAAATAGAGGGAAAGGACAAACTTCTGGGGAGCTTGCATTGATTCCCTGCAAAGAAGAAAATCTTTCCAAATATTGTTTTCTTCGAAGAGCACACCCTCTCTTCCATGCTGAGACAAATTCAAAGCAAGGTTTGCCATCCTGAGATCCAACAGGCAGCCTCGTCACAGCTCAGAGCTGTACCCAGACCCCGCTCCATGCCACTCTCCTCCAGCCCCCACATCGCATTCCCTCTCTTTCTTCTCTTCTCCTCCGCAATCCCGCCTTGCAACATTCCCTCATCCACATCTCTCTCCAAAGGAAGACCTACATCTCAGCCCTAGGATGAACCATCCACAGTCCCCACAGCCCCCATCTCACAGCTCTGCTCTTGTTTTCCTTCCTTACCTACTGATATTTTAGCTTTCCTGAGTAAAAAATGGAGCCAACAATTGTGCAGATACTTCAGGTAAGGATGAAGAGATGAAACAGAAACTCACAATGCAAGTTGCTCAGTGAAAGCAGGCTGTAATGATCCACTCAAAAGCATTTTGCTAACACTTATGAGAAAAGTATCCCTCTGCATGACATTTTTCAGTCTTTTTGTTTGAAAAAAAAAAAAAAACAGCTTGAAGAGTTTTCAGCAATCAGTTGAACAGATTTGCCCCTGAACTTAAATGTTTCTAAAACATTTCTGACAAAATACCAGTTTCCAGCAGAACATCTTTGTTTCAAGTTAAGATCTAGATACTTCCCAATGCTCCCTTGTGGCAAAAAATAAAAATGTTCCTTTTCGATTAAGTTTCATTTTTCACTCCATTTTCCACAGGAATTCCTAAACAAAAATCCAGAAACCTACTCAATGTGGCTACCCCATCCTTTTCACCTTTCTGTCACTTATCATTTTGTTTTACCAGAAATTTTATTGACAAATTTAAGGCACCCAGCTGTGTGCTTCCAAGATTGGGCAATTTAATATTCATCTTCCAACAACACTCGGGGTTCAGCAAGCCTCCCAATTAATTACTGGCTGCAGTGGAGGGAGTTACTGTTGAGAAACACTGACCTTCCACCCATGGGATCTCATTTTTCTCTGCTATTGCTAGCTAGAAATTTGGACCAGAGTGATGCTTAATCCTGCTGGGCCTGCTAATGTAAGCTCCCCATTTTCTCTGAAAAAATACAAGTGCATATACCACTTTGCTTGCTGAGGGCTGGTTTAAGCAATCTATATCTTTAGCAGCAAAATTTCCATTCAAGATGTCATGGTAAAACTCTGGAACAGCTCAACTTAAGAGGGTCTGTGCTGAGCTTTCGTCCTGCTGAGGTGAGGGTAGGCCTGAAGCACCCCTATGGCAGAGGTGCGGGGCGCGAGGTCCCAGTGGTAGCAGACAGCTGTTCATGCTCATTGTTTATGCTCTCGTTTCGTTTTCATTAGTTTGTTAGGCAAATCTTCTTTCAAGTGTTTGCATTCTCCTCAGTCAATAAATGATAAAAATCCAACACGGAATGCTCAAAAAGTGGAGCCACAAAAGGACCTATTTCCTGGCAGCCCATATGTCCTCGGCAAAGGGAGAAGTATATCCCAGAGGAAAATTAAAGACCTGAAAGTTCATCCACAGCCGAGTTTCTCAGCAGATCTCGACTGCAGGCTGAAAAACAAGAGCCCGGCACAGCGGACAACTAAAGATCTCCACCTAGTGAGACGGAGCGACAGGGCAGCGCGCTGGTTTGCAGCCTGGTGACAGGAGGTGGGAAAAATGGCCTTCGATGAAACGGCTGGTTCGGCACCAGTGCTGCCAAAATGCCTGTTCTGACAACACCGCCTGGGGCGAGAGCCGCGACCTGCAGAAAATGGGGCGATGCACGAGGCTGCGGTCAACCTCCGTGCAGCAACTCCATTAAGGGAGCATTAAACCCCTCTGTCCAAGTCCTAACCCACACCCAAAGTGATCATAGTGCTGCAGTAACCACAGCTGAGCAAATTGCACGATACAGTAATGATGGCTTTTGGCTGGGAACCTTTTCGCGAGATGACATTTTTCCTATTGATGGGATTACACATTCTGTGGTGAGCACAAGATAATTGCAATTTCCAGGACCACTACTGAACGCATAAAGGTTATGGGTAGTCTTATTAAAGCTTTTATATTAGTGGAAAATTGTATGTTATGAGCTGGGAGAAAATTAATGGCCATTCTTTTGTGGTTTGCATACAATTAATCCCTAGGGGGTCTTTCTGTTCCATCTGAGACGGGTGACGTGCATTTTATTAAAACTATCACCCTTTTCTTCCAGCCACTACAAGGCTCGGGGTTATTTCTTAACACGCCTTGCTGAGCTCGCAGGAGTATATGAGTGGACTCCGCAGCTCTGCCCTGCTCTCCCTGTGCCCAGCCGCGAGCAACATGTTCCTACGCTATTAGCAAAGAAAGGCTTTCCGACGAGGAGCCAGCTTTATAGGCAATTACATTGTGTCAGCCACAGGGTGGGTAACTGAAAACCAGAGAACTGTTCTCAGAAATGGCCACAGCACGGGGACATTTCACAGAGTCACAGAATGGTTTAGGCTGGAGGGAACTCTGAAGGTCCTCTGGTCCAACCTCCCCTGCACAGCTGGAGGCTGCATACCTTCAGAGTGGCCCCGCAGTGCCGCAAGCATGGCCTCATGCTTAGACTTGGGCGGCGTGGGTCTGGACCAGCAGCAGTTCCCAAACTGGGCTGGTCTCATCCTATCGGTGCTTCACTTGTCTAAAGGATGACACCGCTGATATCTCTTCTCTGCAGGCTTTACTGCAGGCCTGAAGCTTTTTCTTCTCCCAAGAGGAGAACTGCTGTTTTGTTTTCCCTACTCAGATTTACCTCCCAGAACAAGGGATTCTCCATCTCTTTAAAATAAGCTGTCCCCTTCCCTTCCCCACCTGCTGCTCAGGACTAAGAGATAAATCTAATAATAACCCAGCAGTTTTTCCACTGTTTCCATCCCACTGTGTTCAAATAGTGGTGCCTCACCGTGCACGCAGCACGGGATCAATCTAGGGCAGCAGATATGCATCTTAGAAATAATTGGGCTGCAGACATCAGGACTGCTTCTACCCTATAATCATGCAACCTCCACACCGAGCTAGCATGAGTCCAGTAGGCAAGAGTAACCACAGCGCTGACGGGGGATAATATCTGCATTTCAGCAATGGTCTTTCACATCGGTACAGGACACAGTATATCCATGTCCCCACTGTGAAGTTACAATTATATTTATCAGAGCAAACTGCACACACTGCAATGCTCTTCCTGAATGCAAAGAGAAGGGGTCTTAACAACTAGAACAAATATGCTTGGGAGATGTACAGCTTCTCAAAAGTATGTCCGAAATCTAGGTGCAAGTTTTCGCCAAAATGTAATAGCTTGGCCAGTCAAATGCCCAATGGAATTGACAACAACTAAAACACATCAGACCTGTTAGTTTTTCAAAGATAGCAGTGCACCTTTGCATATTTTAAATTTAGGAAAGCCTTTTCCTTTTATTTCATAAATGGAAGTATTAATTACAATTTTACTGCCATCCCCACATTTTTGAAGGACTTCAGTCCAAAATCTCTTTGCTTCACCTCTGGCTCTGAACTTTGGCTGCTAAATATGGTTACACAATATAATAGATTTGTATTCCCTTTTGATGAGCCCAGACTATCAGGGAGGCAGGGAGATCACACAGCTCATGTTTTCAGAGTATGCATTTCAAAACCCAGGTCAGTGCTTTGCTTTGTGCCACATTTTACCTTTTCCATGATTAATACTGATAGGGAGAAGTTGTAAAGTTGCTGATGGGGCTGGAACTGAAGTCATTGCCCATATTTTGACAATACCCTCTTGTCACATAGGGATGGATAGCTGGACAGAGGTAAGGATGTGACTTGATTTACGAATCCTCAAATCTGGGAGATGAGGGAAAACTGTTTTCTTAGAGAACCAGCAACATCCATAACATTGATCCTTATCCAGTGACCCTGCTGTGCTCTCCCAGAGGTCCATCTGTCTTGTCAGAAACTCTGCCAGATTCCTCCGACCTGCTTCACACTTGTCTTTGTGATACCAGTCAGGTATTGCAAATAGAGGAGCCTAATGTTGGCTCCCACTTTGCCAGTCGCAAGATCTATGTACTATAACTTTCCTCACCGCAAGCAAAGCTCGGTTCAAGAAAAATCAATTTTGTTGTGGTCTGTCTAGGACTCAACACTGCAAAGATAATGTGTGCTCCTGTTTACCATGTGGGAACATAAAATTCGTTTGGGTTGAAGTATGATTCATTAACTACCCCCAAATGGCAAGTGGGTTAAAATGAAATTGGTTTTGTTTAACTGAAGAAGCTCTGCTCTCCGCATGCACAGTCGGGAAGGCGAGCAGAGCTTGCTGTGCCTCATAACCCCTGCAGAAACACAAAGTTTTGCTACAGGGCTCATCCCCATGATGGCTCCTCTGCTTTGCATGGTTGCATGGGCTAATAGCCAGCTTTGGGCAAACAGCCCATCTTCGCTAAATTATCCAGCAGAGCTCATTCATCTTCAGGGCTCGGGGCATCTGCTGGCCCCTAGCAAAGGAGGGTTGGCTTGGCCCCACCACCCCTTCGCATCTGCAGCCCATTGCCCCAGGGCCAGACCTTTGGTCTGTTGGTTTCTGCCCACAGGAGAGGTCTGAGCTGGGCTACCATGGCTGGGCTGTACTGGGCTGTAGTCCTCCCTGGGGGAGGTAACCTGTCCCCTTGCAGGAGTGGAAACATCCCTGCAAACATCACCCACGAGGTATGAGGTGGGGCTGGGAGAGCAGCAGCAAGGGATCTCAGATGTGCTTCCAGCCCTGCCTGAGGCCTCAGTGCCACAGCAATCACCCGGTCATGGTTACAGCATGGGCTGTGGCCCAGTTAAAAGCCTGGTACACAGGAGAAGGTGGCAGGTTAAGACTAATTAAGTTCTGCCCCAGCCCTGTCACATTCATCGCAAACCACGGGGTGTGAACCAAACTGGGGTGTGAACCAAAATCTCCCCACCTTGGCTATCTGCCTGCTTGCACTTTACAGGCTTTCCCAGATCATTAAATACCAGCTCTGCTGTGCTCAGGGCGCTCTGAAAATGCTGCAGAGGTAAGACTGAACCCTGTCCTACCTTTGGACTGGGGTTGGGAGAGCTGAGGCTGCCCCATGCATTGCTGAAGCAAAAGATCACCATGCATGAGGGTAAGGGTATGGTGCTACCTGGTACAGCATTACACCCTAATGGTCCTGCAGCTTAGTCAGGGGACACTTTGGACTGAGGAGCTACATTGCTGGAATCTAACTGGGAAAGCAGCAACATCAGTCATTTGAAAGCCAATTCCTTTTTAGCCTAGGTGCAGAGCAAAACTCAATTTCCCAATGAAGGCTGGCTGCATTTCACTCTCTTCACAACCAACCTCACGAGCAAGGGCCTCTGCAGTTCATTTATATGCCTTCTTTTGATTTACGAGATAAATTGTCCTTGTTAGAAGGTTGATAGCTCTTCATACAGATCCTCTCAACTCAACAGTGACTTCATCACGTGTCATGAACCTGGAGAGTGAAGGAGGACAAAAAGAAAGTGGACCAGGACAGTCTTTTGCATGTGATTTCCACATGTCCTTTGGGAGGTGAGAAACTCTCCAGCTTCAGGGTTAGTTGTTGGATTGTACAACAGAAGTTCTCAAGCAAAAGGAGAGCAGGGGCAACCCATGATATTGGGAAGAAGTTTGCACTGAGAGAGGTCCAGGCCTGCCAAGCTGGCACAGCCAAGCTGTGTGTGCATGAGGAGGAGCTCTCCTGTCCTGGGGTCAGGCCATCCTCATCATCACTGTCACGTGTATAGGGAAGCAGCCCCTGTCTGCACTTGCAAAAAAATACCATGATAATTGTGAGATTTAATCAGCCAAATAAGCACTGCTTAACTGCTCAGTTCTGCCTGCTATGGAAAGCCAGCAGCCATATGCCCCTTTTTTCCACAAAAGGGCTGAACCATACCACGCCATGATCCTTTCCAACCCCTGTTGTCCTCGAAGCATTTAGCTGGGGTTAAAAAAACTGAATACTGGAAGTCCGCAATTTTAATCTTAAAACATGGACATCTGCAAACTGCAGAAAACTGTGTATTCTACAGTTTCCAAAATTATGTATGGGAAGAAACTCCTTTATAGCCCACTCTGGGTGGCTGTTCTGGCTTCAGAGCATTCACAGATTACATTTTCCACCCCACTTCTTAAAAACGAAGCAGAGCCTGATCACTATCACATGATCCCGGGACTGAAAGAAAATCCCAGCATCTCGGAACTTGCAATTAAAATCACCAGAGGTGACAGCATTGGAAATGCCACCTTCAAGTTGTCTAAGATTTGCTTGTTTGTTTTTTAATGTCTTCTGCTCAGAGGGAGAGGAGGATTTCATTAGAGCTTGAAAACTGCCTCAGGTGGAAGCCACAACTATGGGGCACTGCATCTCTGCCCAAAAGGACATAGAAAGCTTTATATTCCCCCCTCCAGGCACAGATGTCTTTTTTTCTAACTCAGTAACTCGTACAGGCTCAAAGGAAAGACACTGCAACCTCAGGCTAATCAGGGAGAGCTTGAGCTCTGAGCTAATTTGTTTTGGGGACCCACAAGAAAAATGGCAAAGGCAAATGGGATGGGAGCTGGGACTCCACCAGTCCTAATGTGTGTCTCCATGACCCAAGGAGTGTCTTGGGGCTTGTGTCCCCAGAGCTCCTCCATACAATTTTAGTTTGCAGACAAAGTTTGGGAGCTCACCTTCTGAATAAATTCCAGCTTGCTCCTCTGGCCAGTGCTGGATCCTGCTGATTTCAAGTCTTGTCCAGGTGTATTGATTCCTTCAGCAGTGAAAACACTGCCATATAAATTGCAGATTGGAGCCAAAGGAAGGCAGCTGCATTCAGAGCACATGGGATAAAAGAGATTTATAATAAGGGAAAGGTGTGTTTATTCATCCGTTGACCTCAGGCCCTGCATTACTACACTCCCCATAGAGGGATGTTTGCTGTTGACCTTGAGACGTTGGCTTAGCAGGGGCAGCACAGCCAGATTTTAATAAGTGAGTTTAGACAAGGCAGAAACATTTCAAGTAAAATGCTCCAGAAAGCGATCCTGTCCAACCTGACGCAGCAAAATTAACAGCCTCCTTCTGGCCAGGCTAATTCCTTTTTGTGATTATCATTATTACTCTGTTTTCATATTGCAATAAATAATGTAATTACTAAAAGCTGAGTGCTGATTAACACAGACTCCCTGTTTTGCTGGCAGAGAGACAGTCAGGCTGGAGACATGAGAGCGAGCCTCCAGCTCCAGCCTAGGGGTGCTGAGGTTTTCTTGGGTGATATTCAAACAGTGGCTTGCTTGGGGTGGTCCCTTTAAAGAAAGGGATGGATTTGGTGACCTGCAGGATCCAGACCATGCCTGAGCAAGACCATGATCTACAGGGACTCCTGTAAAGGGAAGAAGCCAGGGGCTACAGGAGTCATGTGGATGCAGACCTCAGTGATGCAACTCATGGGCATCTGGGAGTTTGGCCACTCACTCCATTTCTCCAGACCTGACCTTCCCACGAGCGCGATGGGCCCTCGAGCCCTTCCTCTTGTCCCTCAGGGATGGGATGCAGATCTCCTAAGGCTGGGCAGTGCTGGCTGGTCAGGGGAAAAGGGGGACATTGGGCACATGTAGGTCAGTGCCTGGGAGCCTGACCTGCCTGCCTCGGGTACAGCAGGCAGAAAATTTGAGAAAAAAATAAACCCTCCTCCCCTTTGAGAAACTGAAATAATAGTGAGATATTGAGATTGACTTCATCTCCACTTAATGAGGGATAATTAACCCACCCATCACAAGGCCATAGGATTACGCTGGTTGGAAATTTTCCAGTTAATGTGCTATTTGATATTTCCGCCTAATTTTCAAGAGTTTAATTGATGTCTTAATTATGAAAGATATCGTTATTAACACCATTTTCAAACAAATCCCTGTCACTGCTGTGATTTTACACAGCCACATGAGCCTCTCTTTGCCAGTCCCATGGTGGTCCCTTCCCTCGGAGAAAGCTCCTGCCCATGGACAAGGGCAAAGCCAGGATCAGGAGCTTTTCTGTTAGGCCCAGGACAGGCTCCAGCCTTTCCCTTATGCAGTACTCGAGTGTGCAGGAGGTCTTGTGCAAGCCTACATCAGACTGAAAAACAAATAAATCCAGGTCCTCACCTTCCCTTATCACCTCCCCGCCCCAGACCTAAAACCAGTGGGGCTCTGCTTTGAGCCCACAGCTCGTGACCATCCCATGGAGCTTGGTGAGGCCTCACATGGCACTGCTGGTCTCTGCTGGCAGCAGGACAAGGTGCTCCTGCTACCAACCAAATCTGCCCGGCACGGCAAAGCCCCCTTAGAGCAGCACATAGAGGTCCCTGGGTCTGAAACAAGCCAAGGAAGGTGCTTCACGCATTCTTTGTGGCCAAATGGGAGAAAAGATGCTACAATAAGAGTCTGTCTGGACAGGGTCAGACATATCAAAAAAAGCCATTGAATGATCCCATTCCTTCTGCTCTCTTGAATCCTTCTGCTCTTGAAGCCCAAGGGCAATGGCCATGATGTGACCACGCTGAGAGCTGCTTCCCAGCTTGAAGGGACTTGTGTCAGACGTCCTCCCAGCGCGTTCCAGTCACACAGATCTCACCACTGAATTTAAAAATGCCGCAGCTGCCACAACAATTAAAAATGCAAACAAGGAAAACAAGCAAGCGGGAGAGCAGGGACGCGTATTTATAGCTCCTTATGTAAACCAGATACAATGGAGCCATTTGGAGCTCAGATAGGCTTAGCTGTATCCTCCGTCGTGGGATGCCTGGTGCAGACTGCAGATCACAGCCCCACCATGTGCCTCCCTGGACTACGTGGAAGGTGGGCACAGCACCACCCCTCCATGGGACCTGCTCGGTGGTGGACCAAGACAAGGAGAAATCAGAGGCTTTGAAGCCCCTGGGACGTTAGGTAACTGGTAGTGATGGGCAGACACCTGGTCCCATCCTGCTCCACACATGATGAACAAGGGGGAGGAGGCTGGCTGAATCCAGCTAGGCTTTTCAGGGGCAGCAAAAAAGGTTCTTTGCCCTGCCCTTTACTGGAAAGCAGGAGTTGCCATTACTCATCTGCAGAGACCCTGAGGCAAAAACCTTATGACCGAGGTCTAGCAGATTCTCACAACTGATAATTTAATTTCAAAAGGTCATTGTAAGCTATTTTTAAAAAGTGCAAACACATGCAAAAGGGGTTACTGCTCCCTGAACATTGCTGCCCGTTCTCTTCTCATGTGCTGTTGAATTAGATATTAAATCCTCAGATGAGCTAAATGAGTTATTACCAGGAGTACCAGAGGAATCAAAGATGATTAGCCACTTGTCATAAAGTCTTAGCATAGAGGACAGAGAATTAATTTGTCCCACTGACCTGCTTTTGGTTTCCACGTGGTTCTCATTGATGCATGCTAGAAAAATGGGGAATAAACAGGGAGAAGTGGAAAACTGAAATGATAAAATAGTGATTTACATGGCAGAAGTGAGACTTGGAAGGCAGTCCATGCAATTGCCATAGTCTTTGTTATGGAAGGACAGAGCTTGCTGAGGAAAGACCTGAAAGGAGCCTGGAGAACAGTGCAGCTCCCTGTAGAGCAGACTCATTCATGTACAGGCAAAGGAATTGCTCATCCAGATCCAACAACTGTATTGATCCATTTCTGATCACACAGCACAAATGGAGATTCCTACACTTGATGTCTCAACCAGAAAATAAGTCCCATCCCTCAGGTTAGGTGAGATGTGTCCCACTAGCCTGTCCAGCTTTGCAATAGATGGGATACAACCAGCAGTCACACCAAGGATCAAGTATTTATGTCTCTGCTTCAGCTTTCATGACAAAGCTTAGCTGAAATCACACGGCTCCACAGCTAACCCCAGCAGCACCAGCTCTCACTTTGGGCCAGGCAGCCTCTCTCCTGGCCACGAACCAGCTCCTCCGCAGATCGATAGGGCAGGAGCCCTTGTCCATCCCCAGGCACGCCTGCTGCTTGCCTTTCCCTCAGTGTTGCCTTCCTTGACACGGCTAATTTCCCAGAGGAGATGGATTGATTCTCCAAGACCACTATGGATTTAATACACGCTATTTATCACCCGTCTTGTCACTCAGATGGAAGAAGTGTGTGCCTGCATATAATATATGCAAAAATCTTCATTGCATTTAGTTAATCCTTTGATGGCCATCAATAAACATCAGGGACTTGGAAGTCATTCAGGAAGAATTTTAATAAATAAAATATTCACATAAATATTTTTTGTTGTTGTTGCTTAGTTTCTCACCAGCCCTTCCCATTTAAAAGTGTGTCAACACGCAGCAGCTCTCTTGTTTTAATTATGTCAGTCTGCCAAGCAGTAGAAATTGGCCTGGTTATATCAGTCCCACTGCCTGGGGAGAGGAATACGTTGGAGGAAAATCAGTTATAGTTGTTCTGATGTAACTGCATCCCACAAGCGATTGTCCCATGAGCCTCACAGTCCCATCTGCTTGCAGAGATGTCCAAGGTAGGACCTGGGCTGGATCTTCTGCACCTGGCAGCAAGCAGGCCATCAGCACTGTGCGGTGCACAGCAGATCTGGCTTCTCCTGAAAAGCTCCTTGAGCCTTGTGCAGGGACCACACAAGGTCATGCTTGGACAGTAGCTCCAGGCACACGGCTGGGCCAGGATTTGCAAGGTCCCGTGTTTGCTGAAGCCAAATGAGGTACCAGGTTAAGAAGGGCACACCACTCATGGAGATGTTTCTTTCCTGTACAAAAACTTGGCATAAACTAAGTCTTTGAGTGCAGACCAAAGTCTGTCTTATGCACAAGACGGTCCTATCCAGCTCATGTGTGATGAGCCGAGGTTTCCTGGAGGGTGGGGGACTACCTTTTTCAGCTTGATCCAGTGTTATATCCACAAAAGCATCTGCTTTTGGTTGCTGTTGACCCTGGATGAGGTGGCCCTGTGGTCTACCCCACTATGGTGCTCCTGGAAGTCTTAGAGCAAGGAGGATTTCAGGCTTCCTGGGTCCCCATCCCAGTGCGTCCAGACCACCCTAAGGCATACATGGGAATGGCAGGGTCAGGGCTGAATGAAACCTCACTGCATTTGAGGTTATCAAGAGAGTCCTTATATTGCTCCCAAAAATGCAGTGTCAGTAGGAATTATGTTTTGCAGGCCCTGTTCACAGGAGTCTTTGCCCTTGGTGTCCCTGGAGATGCAGTGTGGGTTTCACTCAGCTTGGCATTATGGAGCTCACGTTGCACGATGTTCTTGGCCCAGCAGTGCTAGCACGGGGGATTACTGCACCAAGTTTCATAAGAAAAATAGCTCTGTTTTCACCAGTGTGATATTTCCGTGAAACACACCTTTTTTTTTTTTTTTTGCAGAAACCAAACAACAACAATTTTAAAATAGTTTGTTCAAAACCCATTTTCTATCAAAAGACAGTTTCCTTTTTTTAAAATCTGAAGATACATGCCATCACATGTCTAGGGGCACTTCCTGAGCACTTTCTCACAGTCACCACCACTGAAGAACTCCCTCATCATGAAGCAGATGAAGGCGATTGCCTAACTTGACCCAGACGCTTCATCCATCTCAACCTGGCCCAGCTGAAACCACTTTCTCCTCGTGAGGCATCAGACACTGCCACTTTTTCTGTCTCCTTTTAATTGTCATTCTTAGACCAGTCCCATTTCTGTGCCACAAATACCTCAGCAAAGTTTTCTGTCTTAAGTATTGCTCTATATTTCATACAGAGACTTCTCAACTTCTGAGGATATTCCCAAGTGATCTCTTTAATCACGAGCAATTCACTGAGAAAGCCTAAAATAGCACTTTTTGGCTCCTTATTAGGAGGAGGGGACCAAAGCTTTGTATATAAGGGAAAGATGAATAATGCTGTTCAGATAAGGATATCTGGACAAGCAAACAGTGAAAGTCTGAAATGCTTGTGCTCTGGGAACTTTTCTGTGAGCTATCAGCAGTTTTCTTCCTACCTGAACAATGCATGTACTGCAAGTGCAAGCAGAGACACAACAGGTTTTTATTTGTAAATATAAACATAAATCACTTTTTCCTAAATGCTCAGCTGGCTCAAGGTGCCATCAGATGTGTTTTTGCCTTAGTTTCCAGCTGCAAAGGGCTTCTGAATGGATGCAGTGTGTTGTTCTCAGCAATGTGTGAGAAATGGTCCCCACAGCTTCCTTCTGAGGGGGTCTATGGGATCCAGAGCCACCTGGCTGGCCAGGCTTTTTCAAACAAGTGACGCATAACCCAAAATGTCTGAGCCCATTTGAGACCACAGCTCACGTACACCCAACAGACTTCCAGTGGCCGCTGCCTCTCCCCAGCCTCAGAAGGCATCTCCCCAAGATAGGGTGAGGACACAGAGCTGGCTCCACCAGCACTGTCCCCAGGGGTCCCTTCCCAGGACCAGGGATGCAGCTGGCACGAAGCAGAAGACTCTGGCACCTGGACAGGCTGTGATTCCTCTCGACCCCAGTCCTGCCCTGCATTGCACAAAGAAGCTGTAGGAGGACAAACGAAGGTCACCAGCTCGGAGCAGGGAGTCTGAGATAACTGTGCAGGAGGAAGGAGAAAAAACATCTCCAGGGACTACAATAAATTGCCACCTTCTTCGGAAAGGCTCCTATGAAACACTTGAAAAAGTGACCTCATTAATTAATGAGATGGGTTAACACTCTCTCCACATACTCTACTTAATTGCAATTCTGTCATTCCCAGTGAATTCTTAAAGCCATATTGATTATTCAAAGCTCTGTTCAATCAATAAAGCAATAAACCATGTATGCTTAAAAAAGCGATTAAAAAGATAAATACATGAGACACTTTGAAGAAGCCACGTCCTTCTGCAGCCCACTTAGAGCAGCTAAGAGCAAGCCATGGGTAAATATGTTTTAATGTCCTTGTCTAATTGAAGTGGGTAATTGTCTCATAAATTTAGTTTAATCCATAATCCATGTACAAAATATTTCCAAACAGAAATCATCCCAAACAGTAATGCCCTCAATTTTACTGGGTGCTTGCTGCATGCCCTGCACAGATGACAGTCACAGAAGAGCAGGGCAGGGAGGTCCTGGCCAGCGAGTGAGACCACGTGAGCCTCCTGCCTTAGGGGACAGAGCAGGTTGGGGACCAATGATTCCTAAAGGACAAGCCTATCTGGGAAGCTGCAGAAACATCACAGCACTGTGGCTGAAGTTTCTTTATTGCAAAAAAGGAAGCTGTGTCCGATTCTGTGCCCTGTTCAGCCCTGTCTGAGCTGCATCTGCTGGAGCTGGAGCAGAAAGACCAAGCGAGCCTATTCCTCTCCCCGACTATATCTGTCTTGGTGCCCATGTGGCTGATGGTCCTCCAGCTCTTGTTCTCCTTTACCACAGCCTCCCTGCACTGATCATCTACCATTGCTTGCAAGGGCTCCCTGGAGCACGTCTCCACTCCTGTTCTCCTGGGAACCACATCACATAGCATCAGAGGAGACAAGGAAACCTCCTGTCCTCCTAACAAGCATGAGTGATGTCTCAGTTCTCACCAGTCTAACATCCTGCCATGTTCATGCTATTGCCCTGGAGATGTGGATCAGGGCAATGATCAGCTCCAGCTCCTCCGCAGCCCAGTGTCTGACATCCAGCCCCACGGTGGTAACTGGTGTTGCTGGAATCTGTTACCGTACGGAGGTCACTGGTGTCTCTGTGGGAGATGGGACTGCTTGGCAAGAAGTCCCCAGTTCCCATTTTGGACAAGCCTTTTTCTCCTTTAGAGAAACAAATTATATAAATTTGTAAGACACATTATGAATTCGGAGGTAACAGCTCTCCAGGGCTTCTACCTAGAAAGGATTCAAGGTAAGAGCTTGAAGCTTGGAGGAAAGAAGGAAAAACACTTCTTGGCTTAGGGCAGGTTTTCTTCTTCTTCTTCTTCTTCTTCTTCTTCTTCTTCTTCTTCTTCTTCTTCTTCTTCTTCTTCTTCTTCTTCTTCTTCTTCTTCTCCTTCTTCTTCTTCTTCTTCTTCTTCCCCCCCCCCCCTTTTTTTTTAATTGAAAACATTGTGATTTAACAACTACAGGCCTTGTTGAACATAAATAAATAAATAAATAATGCGGAGAACTGGGACACGTTAAGCTCTGTGATTGCATAAATATTCAAGCTGCAAGAGAAATATAAGATTTCAAAGGTGCAAACCTAATTATGGAGTTGTTATCAATCCCCCCATAGTAATTCAAACATAAAGAACATTTCCCTGTCAGCTGGTGAGGGACCCTAGTGCAAAGCCGAGATGCTGAACCTGGAAAATACGACATTCTGCCACATGTCAGCATGGGTTCGCCCTCACTCACACCATCCCTTTGCTTGCACTAAAACTGGAGGCAGGGTCCATGATGGGCTGGGATCTGGGGCAGGAGCCTGGGCAGCTGGCATGGGTTGAGGGATGCTGAGACCTCCTCTGCCTCCATGGGCAAAGGCAAAAATACTCGAAGTATGAACACTCCAATTTCACTCCAACACTACAGGTGTTCAGGGCATGGCCCAAATAAAAGCACAGCACAGGAGGAGTGATAGTGGAAAAACTCCAGGATACATATTTCCTCTTCAGATCCTCATGTCAACTGGGGCTGAATGAAACACCCATTTTCCAGCCCTTCTTGTCCCCATGCAGTGCAGGGACCTGTCCCTTGCTGCCCCTCATTTGGCTGCCTGCTCCCGGGGCAGCAGTCTGGGGACCCTCAGCACCAGGTGCTGGTAAAACATGGAGTAAAGCTGATGATTAAGCTGACCACAGCTTCCACAACCCTTCTTTTGCTGGTGCCATTGGTGATGGGGCAGAAACATCTCCCAGAGGACTGCAGTGCCAGCTCTCCTGGCCTTAGTGGGGCAAGCATAGTGTCCTTTATGGAAAAATGTCCCTTTACTATCACGAAACCAAATTTTTAATTGACTTCCCACTGTAGTTTGGCTTAAAATTTTGGTTGGTTTTATCTCACTGTTCAAGTTTAAGTTTTTCCAACAGTAAATGTGATTTCTACAATAGTATCTCCACAGCAAAGAAAAAACCCAGGTCAAAAACCTCTGTGCACCCCTGGGCCAGGCTGTGCCGTGGCAGAAGACCTGCACAGGGGCAGGGAAATCCATGCCCCAGCCCTGCTGAGCACGCGCTTTGCAGCTGCTGCACGTGCCACCCCTGGAGTGTAGGTGCCAGCTGCACCCCAGGGGACAGAGGTGACGTGCAGCTGGGACACTGCTCTGGGCCACCTGGTCACCCTCGGGCTGTGCAAGCTCCACTTGCCATGAGGCAAGCACCTGGGATAGGGGTGCTGTGTGCCGGGATGCTGGGGATGGGGATGCTGGTCCGGCACAGGGTGCGCCCGCACAGCAGAGCCGTGCAGAAGCAGCGCCTGGCATCTGCAGCACAGGCTGTGATAGCGGCACCAAATCACAGGGGATTGAAAAGTCTTTTGGTAGGGTTTGATAGGGGATGGAAAAGTCTTTTGGGGTGTGGATTCCCCTGCCAGAGTCCTGTACTGGATGCAACACTCCTGAGATGCCGTTTTAGATTTCAGCTGCTTCTGCACAAGGATGCACCAGCAGCATCCCAGCAGGGCAACAGCACCATCTACTGCTGCAGGGACCGGACTGGCCGTGCAGACCTGCTCCCCGCTCGAACCCAAACTTGGGGTCTTGTCCTTGGCCTGTCCGCACGCTGCTGCAGCCCCACACCCATGTGCTGCACGTGGGAAAGTGGCCTCCCATTGAGGGCAGAGCCATGGGGAGAGGTGGGGACACCCCATCTCCCACCCCACATGGGACACATGAAGGACAGCCGGGAGCAGAGCAGCTTTCCTTTCCTCCCTGCCCAGGCATCTCCTGAGCAGCTCCCTGTTCTCTCCCATGGAGAAAGAGCCTTGGTTTTGTTTATGTAACCCAAATAAAGAGATTTTTGCATGTTATTTGTGGCAGAGCTGGGATGTAAGCAGCAATGTGCCTAGCCCAGACTACAAATCCCTCCTGCCCATCTCTTCATCAGTCTTACAGACCCCAGGGTGGGCTTGCTGGAGCCCAGGAGCATTGCTCAGGGATAGCCACTGCTTTTGGACAGGGATGTCTGTGGACAGATGCCCCCATGCCCATCCCTGAGGCTGGGGCAGAAGGTTTGCTCTCCTGTCACCCACATCCTACTCTAGTTCCATAGAAGATGAAGGGATCAGCTTTATTCCCTATTTGCTTCCATTGCCTCCTTTGAATACCTGCAGCTGGTTGTCCTGGATCTTTGTGAACCCTCAGGGATGTCTGCCCTGGGCCTGAGCCCCCACCTAAGAGCCCAGGGGAATGATGAGGTCTCCGGGAGCTCTGTGATGCCACCACAGCCAAAAGCAATGTGTTTTTTCCCCCTTTATGCTGTGGTGAAATGATACTGCTTGGAAAAGACCTTCACCATTTGCCTCCAACACCACCTCCCTCCTTTTCCAGGGCACTGGCGGGCAATGGGTGAGAAGGAGCATGGACATGGGGCTGGAAATTGGAGGACACATAAATCAGCTCCCCTAGGCATGGAGGAGTGAACAGGTTCTTTGCATGGACATGGCAGGACCATGCACGCTGACTGTTGATGTCCCTCACCCTTAGCAAGTGGTGGAAAGGGGCTCTCCTACTCCCACACTCCAGCACAAGCCATTTGGGCCACCTGGGAAACCACAGGTTCAAGCAGAGAGCATGGAGCCTCACGGCGAGGTGTAAGGCTAGCATGGAAATGGCTCAAGGAGCAATGGGAAAAGGTGGCGGCAACCCAGGAGGGACCTGCCTGGAGGGAGAAGGAGGGCCACAAAGAGCAGACGTGGGATCCGTCTTGTTCACCGCTTGAATGGATGGCCCTGCCCACTTTCTAGGCAGTGAGTTAGTGCCATGGAGGCCTCAGGAGCCCAGGACACATCTGCCTTCGAGAGAGATCATCTCAGCATGGGAAGGAGCAGAGGAAGGTGGTGGGTGCCAAGGGGCAGGGACCCTCCATCCCCAGAGCACGTCAGCGTGGTGGTGGACATGGCCTCTGAGTGCATGGGGGGCAAACGCAGGCAGGGTCCAGTGCTCTCAGCAGCAGCACCAGCAGCAGAGCAAGAGGCACGACCTGGCCACCAGCACACGCCAGCTGGAAGATGGAAGCCAAACCATGAGCTGGGAAGGGCTGGCTCAGCCTCCCCATCCAGCAAAGCTGAGCTGCCCGGTCAGGTCACGCGAGGAGCTTTGTGCCATCGTGTCCACAGCCACATCTGTGACCCAGGAGGTTCTGCTGGCTCTCTGTAACCCTGATCTGCACTCCCTCAGCTGCCCCAGTGCTGGGCTCCACACCTTCCCAGGGTATCTCCTGCCTATTCTATCTGACATCCCACCCCAACCGATCCTATCCCAGCCTGTCCCATCCTACCATGTATCATTGTGCTGCTGAGCCCACCAGCCCAGAGCAGTGCAGGTGACCATAAGCATCTCCGAAATTGCCTGAGCTGCCTGTGACTCTCTAGACATGTCACTCATGTCAGCACAGGTCATGTTACCTCCATCCCAGCCAGGAAAAGGTTAACAAGCTGTGGTGGGCTTGGTCATCCCTGACCAAGGGATGCCCTAGGAAGCAGGTTTAGAGAAGGAAGGAGCCCTGCTCATGTGGGATGACTGGGGACAAGGACCCACGCGTCACGCTTGGGGAGCTCTGGCGGGGGGCAACCCCCCCACACACCCCCGGTGGGCTCGGGGACAGCATGTCCCTGCCTGCGCAGTGTCCCCGAGGGGGACGGGTGCCGCTGGCTCCGCGGCCCCACGGCCCCGCGAGGTGGCAGCAGCTGCCCACGGAGGAAGCGGGGAGGCTGCGGGGAGGCTGCAGCGGCTCCACCCGGGGCTGAGTCGCACCCGCAGCGCCTGCAAGAGGGACAAAGCGGGGAGGGGTCCCCCTACATTCAGCCCACCCCCTCCCCGGCACATGGGACGTGTCCCGGCCCTGGAGGGACACCCCCGGCACCTTGGTCAAGTGGCCTCGGCGTAAAGGGGGCTCCATGTTCAGAAGGCACTTCTGCCCCTGACCCTGCCCAGAGCCTGTGCCCAAGCTCTCTGTCACCTGCTCTCTGTCACCGCAGGTCGGTCCCTGGGGCAGGACGGAGCTGCTGGGGTCCTGCGAGGAGTATGGGGGAAGTTTTGGGTTGGTGAAGTGAAAGGGGACCCGTGATGGGAGCTGGCTGGGTGCTGGGTGCTCCCCACGGGCAGAACCAGCTCCGTTCGGCCTGGAGATGGTGCAGAAGCAGCGCGTGAAATACGTCCTGGTAGCGGTGCCGAAATGAAGCCTTCCCAACTCTATTATTTTTTTCCCAACTACTTCTTCAAGCCAAATAACTTACTCCCTTGGACCTGGACTGGGAAACCCAAATCCACCCAGCTCTCCCAGTTCCAGAGAAATTTTTCATACCTTAACACCTTCAAAATACCTGGCTCCTCTGGCTGCTGGTTCTCAGGTTAACAGGCAATGGAGCCACCCCATTCCCCAGGGCTTGGCCCTGGTGCTCAGCTAACACCTCTGCCTCCCATCAAGAGGTGAGGACAGCCCTAGCAGACCACAGACTGGGATGCTGAGCTCGTCCCACCTCTGTCCCTCTCTGCTCCTGCCCCTGCCCCACCTTGTGAGCCCACTGCCCCTTGCTGAAGAGGTCCAAACCTGGCCCATGCCCAACCACTGCTGGCCAAAGGTCTGCACAGAGCCAAGTTGAGGGACCTCATCTTGATGAAAACTCCCTGATCCTCCTGCCAGAGCTTCCCATGCCCCAGTGAGCTGCTGGATGCTCCACCCGCATCCACAGCCCCTCTGGACCTCCTCCTCCCCTTCCAGCCCCATGTACTGCCTTGGGATGCTCTGCACCCATCCCACCACCCACGCAAGATCTGTCCGTCCTCATGACATCTCCATGACTGCTCACCCATCCCATCCGATCCTGCTCCCTGCCCATGTCCCTGGTGCAGCTCTGGGCACCGTCACTGCACTGAACTAACGAACAGCCCCCGGGGACGGCCGCCGATGCTGGAGCCCGGTCCTGGCCACCAGCAATGTCTCTGTCAGGCTGGATCCCTTCCCTGCGGCAAGTATGCTGATGTAAGAGGGTTTTAAAGTGTGGCTGTGGATTTGTGTTCCATCCCCCTCCTTGTAATGGGCTCAGGATGTTAATTTGTAGCTAACTGCTAATATCTTGCATCCATCTAATGTCTCAGCAAGGAGCCTCAAAGTATTTTGCAGACACTGGCTACCATCCCCTGCATTGGAAGTGCAGAGATCACAGCCCGGAGAGGCTTCAGGGACTTGCTGATGATCAAAGTCCAAGTCAGCAACCCCCAGCCCCATTCTAGCCCCCAGCCCACCCTGCTCCTCCTGCCGCACCACTGGACTGCCCCCAGGCTGCGGCCTTTTATCACACCCTGCCAGGCAAGCTGCCTAGAAGTCAGCCTTGCAGGAGCCCAAGGCAGGGAAACAAAGAGTTAAACAATATCCTGATGGGCTGGTGAGCTCATCAGAGCTGGGATACGTTCCACCGTTCATTAGACTCAACAGAGCCCAGTAGACAACATCCGGAGGGATGCGGGGCTGGAAGTGAGCATGGGCTAGGAGAGCAGGACCTTCAGCTGCAGCCTGTCCCACCGCCGGTGGGGTGGGCGGCCGTCCCCCACCGCTCGCCACGTAAGTAGGACGGAATTCCATGGGTTTGGTTCTGGGAGTGGTGGAAAGGGAGAGAGGATGCAGCACAGCGAGGCTGGGGGTCATCCTCTCGCTGAGCCCCGAAAAAGGGCTTGCAATGCTCTTTGCTCATCAAGGGTCTGAACACATTGGTGGGACCATCCAGACCCTGGGCGATGCTGGAAAGCTGCTCCCAAGGGCTGCTGGAGGCTGGGCCCAACCCGGCTCCACTACACCAGCAAATGGATGCTGGCTCCGGCTCAGTTTACATCCAGGATGTGGCGGGGCTTGTAGGCGACGTGCAGTCCTCCGACACCTCGCCTTATTTCTCCAGCCCTGGTCTCAGAGCAGAACTCACCTGTCTACAGGGACGGTGCCAATGTGGCCAGCACCAGCCCCGGTGGGGTCGCGGGGATGACAGGAGAGAGGACGGAGCTCTAGCACTTGTGCTTTGTGCTGACACAACTCCTTCTTCTCCCAGAGCAGAGCCTGCTCAGCCCTGCAGGATCCGTCCCTCGTTGCGCTGACCTGCGGTGACAGAGAGCCGGGCACCCTGAGCCGCTCCCCGCGCGCCCGCTGTCAGCAGGTCCCGATCTGCGCGCTCGGGGGATGCTTGGTGCAGCCGGCTGGGACCACAGAGGCACAGCATGGTGAGTGGGTGCTTGGTCCCTCCCCTGGGGCCCCTGTCCCAACACCCGCATGTCCCCTCTGCTGGGTGCTCCTCAGCAGCCCTGGCCATGGGGGTCCCGCAGTGCCCACCTTCCTCATTTCTGGGGGAACTTGGAAACGCTGGCTCATTAGACATGCACCTCGCTCTGATTAGCTCTGAACTTGATTGATAACCACTCTGAATTAAATTTGGCCTGGGCAAGGCATCTCAACAAGTTTCTGCAAAGAGCAGGCACGTGTCTGGCAGTCTGGCAGCCTCCTTCCCCACCCACTCCACCGTCCCATGTGGGTTCTCTAGAGCAGCTAGTCCCTTCTCCTGGCAAATATGGACCCACAACTGTCACCTGGGGGTCCTGTATTGAGGGTAGAACAGGACTTAGTGAAAAGTCAGACAGAGGTACCCCAGAACATCAGGAAAAGCCATACCCCAAAAAACCTTTACATTTTTCATCAGTTCCCCTATGACTTCCTTCCAGTTGTGACCCACCAGTGAGGACTTTGCTGCCCACCCATTGGGGTTGCAGGCAGGAGACATCTTATGGCTGAAGGACGAATGCACCCTTTGGGTCTCACCCCAAGGCTCGGCAGAGGACCTGATGCTGCCATTCACAGGGAACCATCCCAAGGCAAGGGAAACCCCAGAAAGCCATGGGGAAGTGGGATGGTCTGGGGGACCCTCTCAGTGGGACAGCCCATGGCTTTGGTGGGGCCACATCTGGATTGCAGAACACCAGGTCAGGGATGAGCAAGGGAAGGATGAGCACATCTGTGTTCGGGTGATTTCCATCTAACCAGAGCTACCATTCACCCAAACCCAGCAATGGTACTGGTGCCACCCGTAGTGGGGTGGGAAGCCTTCTTCAGGGAGGTATTTTGACAACAGAGGGAGGCAAAATATATCCATAGAGAAACCTGGGTTTCCAACAAAATTTGGCAGTTGGTTTGCAAAATCCCACACCACCGGTGCTCCCAGCTCTCGCTTAGTCCTGGGATAGAAACCAGCTCCACTGCAGGATGCTGAGAGGGCTGTCCGTGAGGACAAGCCAGGTGGAGGTGGACACCAAGCCCTGGGTGAGGTTGTTGCTGTCTGGGCTGGGGAAGCTCTGATATTCCCGGCTGAGCAGAGTGGCAGAAGCTGGGTGCTGCAAGGACATGAGGAGAGCACATAAGAAGCTCCTAAAGAATCACAGCTGCCTCCCCATGTAAAAAGGAGATGGCCAGGCTGAGGATCTGGGGGAGTAAATCCAGCCCTTGCACGGCCAGGAGGGCACAAGACCATGGATAGGAGCAGGACCTTCAGACTGTGCTCTGTCCCTAGCTTTAGGACAACTCCGGCCACATCTGCAGGTTGTTTGTGGCACCCCTTGTGTGCTTATGTGCTGCTCTCAGACTTCGAGGCATCTAAAGGATTTCTGCCCTCCACGGCTGCAGACAGACCTGACGGCTGCCCCTGTAAGAACAGAGACTGGCAGGCAAATTAAATCACCAGTAATGAGATGGTTCATCAAAGCTCTTGGGGATCCAGCTCAGCATTTCGTGAGGCCACCTCCTGCCTCTGGCTGGGGCTGGTGGCACTTGTTTTGAGAGGGATGGATTCTGCGTGAGCCCAGCGTGCTCCTCCCTATTGTACTGGTGAGGAAACCAGAGGTCCCCAGGGTGGTACCCGTGTGGCACCTCGTTTTGGTCACCCAGATGAGAGCTGTTGCTGCTGGACGCTGGTGGGTGAGGAAGCCCCTGCACAGGTGGGTGGGCTGAGAGACCAAGGACAGAGAGGTCGGGTGCTCTGCTCTGTCCAAGGCTCCCTCCTCAGCACCACCATGCGGTGCCCACAAGGCCCAGGATGTGCCCAAGCACCTCCTGCGCTGCTTTGGCGCTGGGGTCCTCAGCACCACCAGCAAGTGGGCTCCAGCTGATCCCCCAGCTCAGACACCAAACATCACCGCACAAAGCTCTGGAAGAGCAAAAGGAGGAGAAACAGCCTCACATGAGCTTCCTGCTTTAGCTCTGCCACCAACAGCTGCCCAAGGCTTCAGAGGCAGCAGCAGCAGCAGCACACCACCAGACATGATATCTGATATGTTCTCTGGAGGCATTTTCAAGCCAGCAAATGGTCATCTGCTGACGTTCTCCTTACAACAATAATTATTAAAAATGTGGGGGAAACCTGATAGCATTATCCTGCCTGGCTGCTCAGTACAAGCATTGCATCTCCAAGTATGAGCACATCTGTGATGAATTAGGGATGGAGCATGGGCAGAGCAGAAGCTGAAATCACATTAGCTCTCCCAAGAGCTGCAGATACACGCAGAGCTTGCAAACAAACTCCCAGCCACTTGCAGGGAGTGAAATCCTTCCCTAGCTAATGNATGCAAAAGCACAAACAGAAATATGAAGCAGAGTACCTAAATTAGAGGCAAAATACCAAGCGTGGAGAAAAGTGTGATCAAAAAAGCACTCTCTGCTGGGAAGTGCTATAGAAACAATCAGCATCTGGGAATTGTGGTGAGAGGAATGGTTACGCCAGAAAATAAAAGGGGAAAATCCACTCTAGTGCAAATGCAAGCCTGGAAGGAAGAGGCTGGTTTCTGCAGAAGCCCGGCATTAATGCTCTGCAAAGCGGAGGGAAGGTGCTGTGTGGAGCTCAGCGCAGAGGCAGAGGCAGGGCGGCGGCACTGGGCAGGCAGGAGCGGGGTGCCTGGAGGCTGGGCAGGGCAGGCTGCATTAGGCTGCTGAGATAAGAGACCTGGGCGTCGCTCCAGAGGAGAGAGCAAATTTCCAGCTACAAAGCCAAATTAAAATTTTACAGTGCCTTGATCATAAAACCTCTCCGCAACGGATGCTAGAAGGAGAAAGACGAGAAATGCCACGACTGCCTAGGATGAAATTTCAGGAAGAGCCTTGCCAAAGCTCGGCTGTGAATTAGACGAGCAAGGCGGCTGGTGCACGGGCTGCGCACACCAGCCAGACACGGAGTTACCAAGGCTGTGGGCACTTCTCTGCAGAACTGCAGCTGGGGATGTTCCTGGAGGACTGGGCTGACTCCTGGGCACGTTGCGGTCCGTGCAGAGCCAGCCTTGCTGTGTCCCCAGGGCACTGCAGGAAGATGTGCCCCACTGTTCATGGTGTTTTTTGGATCGGGAGCCTGCAGCAGCTTAGAGCCTCAGCTTGTAGGAGCATGAGGTGAGCCGCATCACAGAAGCTGCCAGAGGAGCACATTGTATTTAACATGGTCGTAACTATCAAAACGACACCTCATGGCAGCTCACACTTCTGCAAAGCCAAGGGGTCAGCATGCTCCAACACGATTGCTATGATCAGGCTTTGCAGAGAGGATTAGCAGCTCAAAAGGAAGAGGAACAGGGAAACCAGGACTTGCTACTGTGGCCGATGTATCAGGATGGCAGGAAACGTGTCCCCTGCCATGTCCCCATCTCTCCTGGTTCAACAGGGCAGGGGGAAAGCTGCTGATGGGAGGGATGCAAACAGTGTCCACTACACTTGTCTTTTATTTTTTGCTTGTTGGTCCAAGTTTGGCAGACCTGAAATAGCACGAAACATGTCGGTACTACCAGGGCTGCGTTTCTGCAACAGTGCTCGAGTGTTTTGGCAGGGCGATAAACTGAAAATTGCATCAGAATAAACCACAAAGCTGGGCAGGGGACGTGGGTGAAAGAATAAGGGAGGTGCTGGCTGGCACCCAGCCATCAGCATCCCTGTGTGGGCACTGGGCCCAGCAAGGCCCCGATAGGGACGGGTTTCCTTAGGACTATACCTGTGGAGCAGCTTTGCAGCTCCGTGCAGCTGCACCGACGTGGTGCGAGCCCTGGCATTGATCAGCGGCTGCAGGAAACGATCTGGAGGCGCCAGGCTCCATGCTCATCTCCTTTACACCTCGCTGCAGCCACAGCAGGATGCAAACCCAGCCCGGTATCATCCATGATGCGCATCTTCTTGGGAGCCGTCTCGTGGGTGAGCAAACACCCAGCCTGCAGTGCCCAATGAGGGTCAGAGCGGGGTTTTAGGTGAGCTGCTGTGGCTCAGCGCCGGGCTCGAAGCGTGCTTGGTGCTCAGGAAGAGCTGAGCTTGGGGGGTTCATCCCCGCGGGGCTGCCCAGCTGCACGCTGGACCCTGCGGGCTGCGAGCGCTCCCCAGCCAGCTTCATGCCCTGCTTTCCTCTGCGGGGCCCCAAGGAAACAGTGGTTAACATAATGCACAGCATTTCCCACTTACCAGAATGATCTCTCCACGCTAAAGGCACACTCTTTCTGGGAAATTGCATTTCCTTCTCGAGTAGGTGAAAAAATAATGCAAGGGCAGGGCCCCCGAGGAAGCCGCATCTCTGACCCCACCACCGCAAAGCACAGCGTTTCAGTGCGAGCTGCGAGCCCTCCCAGAGCTGGGAAATATGTACTGTGTGATGGGAGCTCCCCCGCCTCCCGTCCGGGGCATTTAGATGGGAAATGCTCCTGTGCTGAGGCTACAGGGCTGACACGTCCGAGCTGGATGTGGCAGCGAGGAGCACCCAGCCCCAGGGGTCTAAAACAAGTGCTCAGCCCCCAGAAAGGCACCTCCAGGCCTCCACTGCGTGGTCCTGATGTGGCACAGCCCTGCCTCAGTTTCTCCACCTGCAAGGGGAAGAGATCATGGAATCACCGAGTGGTTTGGGCTGGAAGGGACATTAAAGGTCATCTAATTCCCTGCCAAGGGCAGGGACACCTCCCACTAGACCAGGATGCCCAAAGCCCCGTCCAATCTGACTTTGAACACCCCCAGGGATGGGGCATCCACAGCTTTTCTGGGCCAGTGCCTCACAACCCTCATGGTGAAAAATTTCTTCCTTATGTCCAGTCCAAATCCACCCTCTTCCAGTTTAAAATTATTGCCCCTTGTCCTGTCACTACAGGCCCTGGTAAAAAACCTTTCTCTACCTTTTCTGTAAGCCCCCTGTCTATACTGAGAGGCTGCAATAAGGTATCCCCAGAGCCTCCTCTTCTCCAAATGGCCATGCCACAAGCTGTAGAGGTGGAACTGGGGATCTAGGAGAGAAAACAGTCCCAGGGATACCAACATCCCACCACTGCATCTCTGTGGGAGCTGGAAGCTGGTGGAGCTGGAAGCTGGGGAGCTGGAAGCTCTAAGGACATGATCTGTCCTGAGGCCCATGGGTGGGCAGTAGGACTCCTGCAGGTATCCTCAGTGCTGCCTACCTGCAGGACCCAGCTGCCTGTTCCTAGATTTCACTGCTCAGATAGGTGTGGTGCTCTTCTCTCCCTGCAGCAACGCACAAAGCTTTCTCCACCTTCATTTGACTTGGCCAGAGGGCATGCACTGATTAACAATAAGATGGAAAGCACTCAGTCCATCCTCCAGCACTAGTCCTGCTTTGCTTTTTCTCTTTTGTCCATCTCAGGTCTCCTCCTCAGATTCTGTCACCATGGAGAATCCCCCCAAGAGCCCTAACGGGAGTGAGAAGTCCCCTCAGTCCAAGGAGCTGCTGACCAGCAACACGGCCAGCACCCTCTGCATCAGCTCCCGGAGCGAGTCCGTCTGGACCAGCGCGTCCAGGAGCAAGTGGGACATATACCACAAGCCCGTCATCGTCGTGTCTGTTGGAGCAGCCGTCTTCCTCTTTGGGACGGTCATCACCAGCCTGTCTTGCATCCAAATCAAGAACAACAACGTTTACAAAATGTGTGGCCCAGCTTTCCTGTCCATGGGACTGATGCTCCTTGTTTGTGGCCTGGTCTGGATCCCCATCATAAGGAAGAAGCAGAAGCAGAGGCAGAAGTCACAGTTTCTGCAGAGCCTCAAGTCCTTCTTCTTCAACCGTTGAGGGCTCCCTCCCCTCCGCCCACCTGCGCTGATTAGCCATAAAAAGAAACGTGCTCTTGTACTCTCCTAGAGGAATTTATCCCAGACAGTCTCTTCCCTATAGGCGGAACACACTGCACCGGTCCCCAGTGTGTAAGCGAACTTTGCATTCCATCCAAGGAATCCCAGAAAAAAGAGAGCAGGACGTTGCAGTGAGCCCAGCAAGGCAGGTCCGAGCACTCTGCATTGTCCTCCTGCCCCGTGACCAGCCCAGTGCCATGCATGGGGAAGAGCAAAGCTCCTCAGCAGCCTGGCCTGCACCCAGCAGCTTCTGCAAGGCACACCTGTGGAGAGGAGCCAGCCGACCGCAGGGTGTGAGTAAAGCCTGGTGTGAATGCTGCCGGCTGCAAACTGCACTCCACACCTAGAAAATGGGGGGCTCATGGTGGCTCATCCAGAGCCATGGAGAGGGGAAGCAGGACAACATAGTCCCAGACTACTTCGTATCAGGGGAGGCCACCAGAATGGACAACGCATGTCACCAAAGCTTACGAAGATCAGATGTGACGTCCCTGGCCAGGAATTCCCTGGTGAGGATCTATTATGACAGCTGGCCAAGACATGGCTGTAAAGTGGCGCTCACTCCTTGCTCGAGGTGCGGCGTTCACCCAGGGTCAAGGTGAGGAGCAGCACCACAAGCAGGATTTTTTAGCTTCCCTTGGCAGAAGGTGTTTGAGCAAGGCTGTTCCTGCAGGCCTGCAGGGACAAGGCTGTTTTGCAGCTTCTCTCCATTTGCACCAATGTTCTCTGCCAGAGCCACCCATAAACCCGAGCCATCAGCCCTTCCATGTGCCCAGAACTGGACCACGAGAGAGCTTCATTATCTCCACCACTCTGTATTTCTGCCTTTAATAAATGTGTTCTCTGAGGCAATTCACCAAAGAAATCAAGGATCCTTTCTGCACATTTTTTGCTTTAATTTCATATTTTCAGCAGGCCTTAAAAGACAAATTTGAAATGCTAATTCCCAGCCTGAAGAACTGGCTCCGTCTGGACAGCAAAACCTGGGTTGACATAAACAGGTCCATAACTGTGGATAGGAGTCTGATTTTCCTGAAGAGCTGATCCAGCCTGGATCCCACAGCAGCCCCCCCCAGATATCCACATCTGGGAAGACCCCCAGTTCAGCACGCTAAGGCTCAGATGCCCTGACTCCCATTGTGGGGTGAGGACCCAGCACCCCCAGGCGTGGGCAGGACGTGGCTTGGTGCTGATCAGAAGCAGGAGAGGAGCACGGAGGAGGAGACCCCGCCAAGCTCCTCTTTGTAGTCTACATCTCCACAGTCAAGCTGGGGCAGCCTGCTTGCTCTTCAAATGCCATGGGAGGAAGAAACACTGGCAGGGGGTGCACTGAGAGAATTCGCAATGTGTTTGAACAGCCAGCCAGGGTCTGATAACCTCCATTAACTGCTAATAAGATGAAACTTGTGTAAGCCTATAGGTTTCTCTAACCCAGTACCCCACCTCCACCCGCAGCTCCCAAGGAACACTAGAGAAGTGTACCAGGAATGGGGCACGCAGGCAACAGCCCTTCTCCAGGTTTATCTTCACCCCCCAGCAGCTTAGAGCCAAGGCAGAGATTGCTCCAGACCTCTGTTTAACATCGATAGAGCCAATGTGCTCAGCTCCTCCTGTATTGCCCACTTTTTCAAATCAGTTTGTACCTTCAGGATGTGTGGCATCCTGGAGCCATGGGCTGCCACAATCCCTCCGAGCCCTCTGATCTGGGGAGCAAAGTTCAGCTGGTGCCACCATCCACATCCACCTCCACGGAGCATTCCCATGCACTCCCATGAATCAGGCCTGTTAAAGCAGCAGGAGATTCCTGGGGATGAAGTTTGAGGAAAATAGACTGGAAAAGAGGTGCAGCAACTCTACAATATCCCGCATTGAGTTAGGATAGCGGGCATCAACATAACTTGAACAACTTTCCACCATTTCAGGCGTTGCATCCAGCAGGAGTTGCAGTGTGGGCAGAGGCGATGCTGGGAGCTCTGGATAACATCAGGACACGCAGTGAAAGCAGAGGATAAGGGATCCTGCTGCTCCAGGCCAGCAGAAGCCCAGGAGGTCAGCTAAAGGGAGACGTGCTCGGAGCAGTCAAGGCTCATGGAGCTGTGGGGGCTGCGCTCAGGGCCCGGATTTGATTCCCCATGCGGAATTATTTAACCTCCTGGCCACCTCTGGCTAAACTCCCTCAAAGCAGTGCCACTTCAGCACTTCTGCCTGCAGACGTGGTCCAAGGCACCCGCGGCCCAAAGCCTTCAAGTGGAAGCACTTGTGCTAGCACAGCCTCGTGACAGCCAGCTAATGTGATTAAGCTGGGAGGTTGGGCTGCCACCAGGATGTGACCAAGGTCGGCCAGTGCCTGGCGAACCCCTCGACCTGCGAGGGGAGAGCTTGAGGAGGCAGCTGGCACAGCTGGATGACGAGTGCTCGAGGAACGCCCGTCCTTCTGCCCCAGGCTTAGCCCGGCCCCCAGTTGTATTTCCTGGGTGTCTGTCCGCGGCCGGCTGGTGCCAGTTGGTGAATGGGGTGTTCGAGGCGCGTGGTCTGGCACCGGACCCAGCAAACGTCCTTTTGTGCTTCAGCCATTCATCCCACCGCACAGCGCGCTGCTGGTTTTCAATCCTGGCTTGGCACGAGGCTGAAGTCTCTATTGATCCAGCTGCGGCGGGCAGAGGCTGCTCACCTCAAGCTCCTGCTCCAGGATCAGCTGCAGTCGGAGGAGCGGGCAAACGGCAGGACTTGCAAGGAGGAAGTCACAGAGCAACCCGAGGGACATCCCCAGCCATCTCCAGCCTGCAGGCCTGGTCCCTGGTGCTGCCCGGTCTGGAGGAGGCACCTGGGATGGTCACTGCTGCAGACGGCTCTGCTGGGCAGCAAGAGGCTGCTTGGCCTGTGTTAATAGGATAAGAAGTCACTGAGATTGCAAATGTAATGGGATTCCAAGCTGGTCATTTATAACAAGAATATTCAATTTAATTAAAGCAAAAATATCCCGAGGGACTTTCGCCTCGCTGCTGTGGTCTCACGTGTGGTGTTTGACGGCTGCCGCCAGAGAGGGGAGGCTGTGGTATCAGGCATGCGATGGGTGATGGTGTGGCCTTGAGGGCCACCACGGGGGGACAGCAGGAGGAGGATGAGGGGACTGGAGCCGCTGGGCCACGTCCCAGCCTGGAGGGGGTTCACCAGGGTTTCATTAGGAGCTGACATAAAATGCATGCCCTGCTGCGGCCCAGCTGAACCCCATGGGGCTTCCAGAAAGCGAACCCCTGCCTCTGTGCTGTGGGACCAGAGAACCTGTGTGTCCCACTGCCACGGCAGGCTGCGGAAACAGGAGGTGTCCGTGGGTTCAAAGCGGGGTTATGGACAACAGATCCCGAAAGAGACAGTACATGCAAAGGGACGTGCCCTCTAGCATTACGTTAGATGTCCGTCCCCAAATAGCATCTCCTGCCACCGCTGGAGACAGCACTGGGCTGGAGGGACCTTGGATCTGACTACAGGGCGGTTCGTGCCTTTGGGTCATTCCCATGCACCCACAAAGTGGATCTTACTGCTCCCCAGTATTCCTCCCTTCTCCCGCTGAAGACTGTTTGAACCCTGCTGGGATGCTTTGGATCAGACCAAAAAAAAAAAAAACCACCACATTTTAACGAAAACACCAGGTTAGCCAGCAAATGCAGTCATACCCAGCTCTCACTAGAGCTAGATTTGATTCCATCTGCTAGATTTGATGCCTGTTCCGTAAAAAGAACAGGAAATCCATTGCAAAGCTCACTGTGTCCGCGGAGCAGGTCAAGGAGGAAATGGTTCTGCTGCATCCCAAAGCCCCCAGCCCTGCCCGGCCGGGGGAGGCTGCTGCAAGGGGAGGCTTCTGCAGGCAGAGGTAATAAATCCGGTCATCGGCCCGGTGCAGCCATGACCGGGTGTTTTTGGGCCCTGCAGCCACACCGGGCACTTGTCCCCGGGGCTGGGAGCTCCCCGGAGCCGCCATGTGTTGCAGCAACGAAAGCAGTGGTTTTCCCTTTTTTTTTCTTTTTTTGGTTTTTAATTTCCTTTAACTGAACCGGGGGAGCAGGGTAGCAGGTTGCAGCAGCAGCCAGCGCCACGAGGCTGCAGCCCCACTGCGGGCCGGGGGCTGCGGGCCTGGATGAGCAGGGCCGGTCCATGACGTGCCTCTGTGGCTCCGTGCCGAGCCGTGCCAAATCGAGTCCGTGCCCGTGCCCGTGCTGTGCCGTGCGATGCCGTGCCGGTTCTTGCCGGTTAGTGCCAGGTCTTGCCGGTCCGTGCCGCTCCATAAGGTGCCCGTACCGGTCCGTGCCGCTCCATGCCCGCTTCGTGCTGTGTCGTGCCGTGCTGGTTCCTGCCAGTCCATGCCGGTCCGTGCCATGCCAAGGCATGCAGTGTCATCCCCCAGGGACCCACGTGTGACAAAGGAATGGAATTTTGGGGGGGAGGCAATATCAAACCAGTTCCTGAAGAAACCGTGATGCTCTCTCCAAGAGCCTCAAGTCGGGGCTGTGGGATGGCAGCACGGGTACCCGTAGCGCAGGTCTTCCCTCCCTGCCGTGGGAATGGCCTGCCTCGTGCCTGAGCCTGGAGAGGGCTTTTCCCCTCCTCTGCTCTTCTCCTCTCGCCTCCTGTGCAGGATTAGCCCACGTCGCTGATTCTGGGCAAAGCCCTTGGAGGTCTCAGCGGGGTTTGGCTCCTGCCCACCCTGCTGCCTGTCTTCTCGGGGTGGGAGGAATTATTTTATTAGAAAGTGCTTTCATTTCCTTTGCCCCGACCAAGTATAAAGCTGAGCACAGGTACGGGACAAAATGTTTGCAGAGCTGAAAACAGGTCAGAAAATCCCTGCTGGGTGCAGGCAGAAACAATGATGGTCAGGCCCCCAAGGCTGCCCCTGGCAAAGGTGCAAAACAAGGAGGGAGAGGAGGACATGTGGGCTGGAAGCATTGAGGTGGGGATTTAGGGACAATACTGCTCTGGGACGGGCAGGAGGGCTGCAAGCCGCAGGCAGCCCAGCCACGCTTGTGGGGCGCTCAGACCCCCTGTCCGCAGGTTCCCCGGCTTGCCCCGATGTGCGAAGACTTGGTGGGAGGTGGGAGCTCACTTACCCCCATGAGTGGTTGGGAGCGGTGTCCAGGTCCTTTCTGGTTCTTCTGTGGGTGCTCCCCCAGCCCCAGACAGATCTGCAGGGTTGGGGGTGTCGAACTTGGGGTCTGGTCTGCACCCATGCCCGGACCGCCCTTGAGAGTCCCACCTTTGGCTGCTGTGCCCGTGGCTGACCCCAAGATTTGCACAGTGCTTGGGTTTGGGATAAGCCAGCGATGTTAATTCCATCTCTGCTTGCATCAGGTCCCGGAGGAGTGGTGGGCGAGCTGTCCTTTCATCTGCCCCCAGCGCAGGTCCGGGTCTGAGCCAGCTCTCGCCTGCTGAATCTGTCACTGTTTGCCTTGAAGAAAGCAGGCCCCCCATGCTCATTTTTTAAGGATTTGTCTCCCTGTGTTGCAGTTAAATAAATATTGACTGACACCTGGTAGCCAAAGATTTTGTCAGAGAACTTCCTTTCACCTGCTCAAATTCCCGCTGCACCCGACTAATGTGTAACTGGGGGAAGCCGCGTTCATTGTTCCCTTTGGAGAACTGGTTCGCTCTTGCTGCATACTTCTGCAAACCTGTTCTGGGCCAGCTCTGGGAGCAAGCGTTTTCCTCTAACATCATCTTTCCAGCTACAGCAGAACCGGGCTAGAAAAAGGCAGAAGAGGTAGGCAGTGCTGTCTGCTTCTTTTTTTTTTTTCTTCTTCTTCTTCTTTTTTTTTAACGTTTTAGGAACAAAATGCAGCTGGTTCAGTTTTCTGAGCTGTTAATTGGAGGTGAATGAACTTCTGCAAACCTTTGGGTTCCTTCCCAGCCCAGGGGAGTGATTTTATTTAGTGTGTCGCATTTCCTTGAGTGCTATCACGGGCAAATCGCTGCTGTCACGCGCTGCTTGGCACAGCTCGGCACCACCCGCTGGAAAAACCTTCCTCCCGCAGAGCGCATCCAAGCTGGACCATTGGTGTCCCGCCAGAGTGCCATGTGGTGTTTGGTTCATCAAAGCCAGAAGGAAAACAGGGAAGGCAGAGCTAGCATTGCCAGGACCTCCCGCTGCCCATCGGTGGCCTCCACCCCTCCCTGCATCTCCTCACACTGAGACATTTGGATGCGGGAGCCCTGGCCAGCTGTGGGCACACCTCGTCCTTCTCTGTGCATGGGGAAAAACCTCCTCCCAGGGCTGAAACCAGCCCGGCACCAGCGGCTTTAGGGCCTGAAGGAAGCCTTGGCTGCAGCGGTAAATGCTGCCCGGGCCTCAGAGCAAACCTGGGTGTGTGGGACAGGCCACCCCACCATGCAGCATCTCCTCCAGAGGGACAGGAGATGCCAGAGGTGTTCCACCCTCGGAGTGGGGACAGCAATTCCCTGTTTTGGGTTTGCAACAACTTCCATGAGATTTCATGAGA
Organism: Anseranas semipalmata; assembly: GCA_013399115.1. Taxonomy (NCBI): domain Eukaryota; kingdom Metazoa; phylum Chordata; class Aves; order Anseriformes; family Anseranatidae; genus Anseranas; species Anseranas semipalmata. Next base: position 509,941 of record VXAA01000756.1, read on the forward strand.
AGACTTCTTGGTCTGGCCTGGTGGGACAAAGGTGGCACCAGCCTTTTGCAGTGTGGGGCTGCACAGGCCAGGGTTGACTCGAGCTCCTTGCATCATCCTTGCATCATCCTTGCTCCTTCCATCCATCTTCACTTGAGCTGCTTACTTTGGAGGATGTCACTGGTCTGAGGGGACTCCTGGGGTGATGCCCACTGTCCCATGTGGCTGATGTTGGGGGCAGAGACTGTAGAAGGTCAGGCTGGAAGGGACAGAAGAGTCCCAAGGCATCTACAGGGGTTCTCCCAAGATGATAAAAACTGTTTATTTAATGGAAGAGCTCCCTGAAATTCAGTGAACAAAACATAAAGACTTGGGAGAAGAAAAAAAAAAAAAAAGCGGGGAAATGGGAACTGGATACATTTGTGGAAGAGAAAGGAGGACAAAGAAAAGGTCCCACCCTCCAGAGGGTGAAGAGGGTGACAGGGCTCTCACTGGAAAACTGTGACCAGGGCATCTCCAGCATCGTCAGTGCTAAACCTCCAGCAGGTTCATCAAAATGCAGCTGACCCGGGCTGCAAAACCTCTCTGTGCATCCTCTGTCCAACTCCGCTATCACAGCAGTCCACTGAAAGAAGACCATGGAAAAAGGCATCTGGTTCCTGAAAACGGGGTGCGCAGGTCCTGAAGGCAGCTGTGCCCCAGCACCTCCCTCCATCCCTCTGGTGACTGATCCGGGGCTGGCAAGGAGCCGGTTCCCCCCAGGCCCCGGTGGGGGATAATGCACAAAGAAGAGATCGTTTTTTTTATTTGCATATTCAAAAGCCTTCATTGTTCTGAGATGAGGAGGAAAAAAGAATTATCTCCTGGAGCAGGCAGAGCAGCTCACACTGTGGTTTGCACAGCGCTGCCTGCGCTGTTTGCATGCCTGGGCAAGGGGAGGGAGGACGATGGGGACAATGGGGACATGCCAGGCAGCCCTGTGCCCCGCTGGGGGTGGCAGGCAGGAGCCTGGTGGCTTTTAGCACCCGGCAGTCCCTGTGCAACGAACGCTGGGGCAAGGCAGGCGGTGCCCCCGTCCCTCCAGCCACCAGCCTGTCCCTGTTGCCAGCCTTGCACCCAGCGGTCCTGCCTCGAGGCTTTGCAGCCTCAGCGTGGCCAAGAGACGGGGCAGGTGGCTGCCAGCCTGCAGTGGCCATGCCCTGGGCTTTTCTTCCCAGGAGCCTCCACCACCCCCAGCCTCCCCCTGCTTGCCAAGCGTGCATGGACAGGGGAGGAGGGATGTGCCCAGTGTTACACAGCAAATGGGGAGCAGAAAGCATCAGTCCGGGATCCCACCAAGCAACACCAGCTGCTCAGAGGCAAGCTGAGAGCTCTGGGAAATCCTGCCTTATGCAGTGATTCATCGCTGACTTGACAGTTCCCGTTTTGGGGATGGGCGATGACACAGGTTGTTTGATTTCTGGCTTTCCAGCAAGACCTGCTTCTTGGAGGTGTTGCAAGGGAGATGTATTTTTGACGCTCCGGACAAAGCCCCGCTGCTTCAGTTTCCCCAAAAAGAGGGAGAAGCACCGAGATCTGCTCTGCAAGAAGCAAAGGCAGCGACGGCAGGGCCACGAAACGGTTAAAGCCGTGTCGTGCGCTCCCTCCCGATTGTTCTGCAAGGTGTGTTGTGACATTTGTACTTCCTCCTGGCAGCGGCGGGGCTGCGGGGAGGGACCGTGGGATGCTGCCGGTGCCGGGGGCTGCACCATGGCCCTCCTCGGGCTGGCAGGGCGCTGCGCTGCGATCCTGCTGCTGGCTCTGCTCTGCGATGCGGTCGGCCTCATCCTCCTCCTGCTGGGGGTTTTCGCTCCCCTAAGCTACTGGGACTTCTTAATTTACATGGGAGCACTGCTGCTCGCCTTTAGCCTCATCTTCTGGATCTTCTGGTACACATTCAACATCGAGGTCTCCTTTAGGGAGCTGGGATTTAACTGACTCGCGGCACCGGTGAAGCTGAGATGGAAACTTGCGCTTGGAAGAATAACCTCACCCGCCGGGAAGCTCCAAAGCATCATTCACCCGGTGAAGATCATCGAAAAAGACGAAAAGGAAGGGTCTGCTGCTCCCCGCAGCATCGCCCACCCAGATGGACCCTCAGGGGAAAGGTACCTGCAGCTCAGCACGTGCAGGGACGCTTCGCTAGCGCTGGGGAGCGCCGAGGTCTTGGCAGGGCAGCCGGACCTGTCGGTGATGGGCACGCTTCAGGAGCAATATTGCATTTAAAAATGCTCTGGGATGGATTAACGATGGACAGAAACGTGGGTCTGATGAGATGAGCCTGTGCAAATGAGTCTGGGGAGGGGGATTTGGGTGGGAATTGAACTGGGGTTTGTATCTGGGGTTTATTGGCTCCGTTCTTCCCGTTCACAGACGATGCTGTCAACTGCGGGTCCTGGAGAGCCGCTGCTGTCTCGTGACAGCTCTTAGTGGCAGAGGGACAGGCAGCGCGAGCGGCCTCACGGCGATAATCACAGCCTGGGCAAATAGAGAAAGTCAACGAGAATAACGCAGAGCCAGGCTGTCGCTCAGCACTGAGACCTCTGTGTGAACGGTGCCTGAGCGAGCAAACAGGGACGCTCGCGTGGCACGGAGGAGCAAGCCCCAATGTTCTCCGGGGCTGACCTCGGCTCTGCATGCCCATGTCACACCAACGTGTGCTCCAGGGCTGCCCAGGCTGGGAAGGTTTCCCCAGTGGGGAATGCACTTCCAGTAAGGTCATGGGGAACGGTGGAAAGCCAAGCAAAGGCTGTGTCACCCAGGCACTGGTACAACACGCAGCCCGGTGACAAGTGCTGAGCACACGGAAACTGGGTACAAAGTGCCACGTTTGGCTTTGAGATTACGCCCTCTTAACCTCAGGCTGCTCCAGACTTTGTGCTCCAACGGGTGCAGAGATCAGGCGGTGTGGACCTGGCTGGGTCCGTGCTGAAGATCAGCCCCATGGAGGGGCTGGCAGTGACGTGGAAACCTGAAGGTTGGCCGGGAGCTGCCACAAAGGGCTTGGTTCTGGCCTCACCTGCGAGCAACGACTTCATCACAAAACCCAACGGAGGTGGAAATGTCCGTGTGTCGAGCGGGTGCCACTGCACAGACGGCATCCTGCCTCCTTCCCGGTGTCCCAAGGGGATGTTCCTCCCCATCAGCGAGCCAGTGCAGCTGCTGGAGCCAATTAGCTCGAGTTAATTAGTAGCAGCCCCGCAGTGCGCAGAGCTGTACGCCACACGCCCAAAGGGTGACAACAGCAGGATGCCCCAGAGCCAACCCTGGCCCCAAGGACCTAATGGCTCTATAACAATGCGTGAGACAAAGAGAAGGCAGAGACGAGGGTGATGTCCCCTTTGGCACGTGCGCGAGGTACGGCGCTGGGACCGGGCTCACCTCTCCAGTTTTGGCACCTCAGCCAGGGCAGCGCCCCAGGCACGTACCTCTGGGAATACAGTGCCGGATGAAGATTGCCAAATGGTGGGATCCCCAGCCATCAGCCGCCCAGGAGATATTTGCTAGAGTAATATTATGATAAAGCTTCTTACAGTTAGAGAGAAAAGTTTTCTCTTTATTTACTGATTTTTCCGGATTTCTCGTCCTGAGGGCAGTGGCTGCAAGAGGCAGCCAGGAAGTTTTCTCCACTCCCCGGGAGCAGGGAAGCTGCAGCCTGAGTCACGGTGCTTTATAGCCCCGTGCTTGACGGGATGCCCCGGCCAGCACTTCAGTATTACCCTCCACCATCAGGTCTCTGGGCCCTTTTCCACCCATGTGCCCTTGGGACCACCTCCTTCAAGCATTTCCTTGATGTGCCTCCAGATAAGAGCCTGTAACGAGCATTAGTTGGATACTGCAGCTCTACATAAGGAAGGGCAGCGGTTAACAACACCCTCCTTTATTTGCTCTGGGATTTTTAATTGCTAATGCTAAGCCTGTTCAATCCAGCCCGCAAAGCCTGGCTGAGGGCTTTGTCACCACTCAGTGTCTGTCCCCTGCTGGGCACAGGCCTCGGCATGTCGCCTGGGGACAACACCCAGCAGGAAATGGGTGCAAGGTCCCTGTCACTGCCTGTCCCTCTTACCACGACTGCCAGGATCGTGAAGACCCCTGGAAACTGGTGTTCCCCATGGGGTGTACCTGCTCGTCCGCTTTCCCCTCTGTGGTTTGTCTGCTCTCAGATGCTCGCCTAACCTACGTGGCGCTGGGCAGGGTGAGCACCATTCCCCGGCTGGGGCCCAACTCCAACCTGATCGTGTCCCTGCACTTGTGTGTGCGCAAGGTGCCTCCAGTGCCCCTCATCTCCTCTGGGCAGCCTGCATGGAGGGGCACGGGCACAGCCAGGACTTGGTGGCTTCAGTCCCTCCCGTGTTTGGGCAGAAGCAATCAGCCAGACACAGCTACCAGCAGGAAAACCTGCCTCTCATGGCACCCATGAGCCTGCATGCCCCTGCATCCGCAGAGCACCCTCTCTGAAGGTCTCTGACGTCCCTTTCCACCCCAGAGACACAGGTCCCTTCTTCTTCCCCTGTCCCCAAAGCAAGCTGGCTAGAGCAGAGTCAATCCCTGCCAGACCTACAGATGGGCCAGCCTCACCAAGGGGAGGACAAGCACGGCTGAAGCATCTGCACATCCCCGTCCCTTGGAGGCTCCGTCCTGTGCAGCGCTGGGAGAGCTGGCCCAAGCCCAGGGCACTATTGACCCAAGAGCTTATCTCTCAGCCTGGGGTTTTTGTGGTTTTGTTCTCGCTCTGTTTGCTCAGGGGGTGTTTCGCAGCCTGGGGCACAGTGCAGCCCACTGGCTGTGGCACGGTGCCCACAGGAGCAGGGTACTGGGGACCAGCAGCCCTCCTCCGCTCCCTGCGCTCCCCAGGTCACCTCGCTGATGTGGACTGCTCCTCACCAAAAAGAGCAGCCTCCAGCCCTCCTGCCTGGTGATTTAACCCCAAAATGGTGCAGAAGTGTGTCATCTTCCATGGTTCATGCGTGCTCTCAGTAGCCTTGGCTCCCTGTATCACAGCCTTGGTGTTCCCTCCTCTGCACCTCGGTGGCACCTGGGGGGTAGACATCAAACCCAAAGACGTCAAAGTTTGGATGGTGTGTCTAGACCTTCAAGGAGGAAAAATCCTTTTGTGACCAAATATTAGCAGCCCTATTTGTACCCTTACCCAGGCTGATCCTGAGAATCACAGTGCACAGGCCAAGCTGGCATGGCTGCACCTGTGAGCCCGGGGACATCCTGTTTGTCACCCAGGCAGAAGTCTGCTGGTACTTCTGTATCTGATCTGGCTGGTGGTCCATGGTCCCCTGAGTCCCAGAGTTTTGATTTTAGATGTCCTTCTTGGAGAGATCTTGAATTTCTTAGATATCAGCAGGGTTTGTTAAAGTATTCACATCTCTTTTCATTATCTGTTTATAAGGAAGAGAAGAGGACCAGAACGTGAATGTAAGGAGCGTGCAGATGGAGAGGAGTAGTGCCAAACTAAGACCCCGCCATTCCACTCCTAGACACGGTCTTCTATTGCAAGTCTGCCACTGAAAATACACAGAGATGCACTATATCAGTCTGCTGGGTGCACCGCTACCACCCTGGGCACGAGTACTGAAGCCACCCCTTGAATGGTGCCTTCACATCTTCTCTGAGCACATCACACTCACTCCTACCCATGGCCATCATCTCAGAGAGCCCAACAGGAGCAACCCGGTAGCAGCAGAACCACTGCAAATTGTCCTGACGTTAGGCCGGGTGCGGATTGGCAGGATCCGTCCAACAGGCTGGACCAGTTCTGCCAACCTCACTGCATGGATGTGAAGAACAGGCTCGGTGGGGCTCACCGCTGGAGAGGTGGCCTGAGGTACAGGCAAGACGTGCAGCTTGGGGAGCTCATCTCTACAGTGGTGCACTCAATGGGAGAAGGAGACAACAGAATTGGGCAGGACAGAGGATTTCCTAGAGTCCAACTGGTCACTGGGTGGAGGTCTTAGGTACATTTTGCCTAATCTCGCCAAGATCTCAGGCACTAAGTGACACTGAAATACTCAGAAGGTCTCTGTTCAAAGAACTACTGGAGCTGTGGACAGTCACACAGGTAGGAAAGGATTTAGTGCTTCAGCTGTCAGACTGGTGGTGGCTCAACACCGAAACAAAATTCCCTGCTGACTCAAATCTCAGGTGGAAGGAAACCAAGAGATCCGTGTCTCCCTTCTCCTGTGTTCTTGATGCAGTCCACAAAGACATTGCCTAGGATGGAAGCACATATAACACCTATCCAACAGGTTGTTCGGCACTTTGCATTACAGACATCTGGTTTCAGTCACTGACCAAGCTTTATTCCATTGTGATTTCCCATCTGGGAGCTCCTGCCTCCCGATGGTTTGTTGGTCCGATCAGTCCTTCTCTCTGGACACCGGCTGTCAGGACAGTGTTGGCCCTCACGGCTCGTCTCCTAGTCGAGGTGTGCTCTGCTGCACAGGCTCAGCATGGAGATGTACCGACCTGCTGCAGGAGAGATGTTCCCCACCATTTCAGAAAGACCTCCACAGACTTTTCCGTGGGCGATGGAGATGTCATTGGGGCCCAGTGTGCACATTCTGCTTGCACTCAGTCCAGCTCCATCAGCCATTTCTTGCCAAGTTAAAGAGCTCCCAGGGAGAGCACACAGAGAACAAAAAACTTGGGCCTCCAGAAGGAAGGTTGAGCTGGGGATGCCCACCTTCACCGCTGCCTAGAAAACAGCATGGACCGAGTAGCACTTTATGGGTGGTATCAGGCCCTTGCTGCCAATGTTGGCCTTAACTTTTAGCTCCTTGGTCCAACAGCAATTGCAGTGGGGTTCATGGGCAAGTTGTCATCATGGGAACTACTGGTCGGGGAGAATCTAGCAGCTCTTCTCTGCTTCTGGTACCTGTGGCACGTGTGACTGATGTCAGGGCTGGCATCTCAGCGCCTGCCATGGGGAGGCAACTGGTGGCCCCTATAGCCACCAAACCATCCTGTCTTCCCTCCCCGGGAAGGAAGGCTCCCTGCTCAAGTCCTGGGTGTGCTGTGCACCACAGCCTCAAAGCATCAAATTGACTTACATTTGAAACCTAGGCATACTGGGGGACTGATCCTGTCCCAGGCAGAACTGGCACCACCTCCTGATGCCCAGGAACACAGACCAGAGACTCCTCATACTAAGGGGTGCCATCAGACACATCGAGCAGGGTGTGAGGCTGTGTCCTGGGGATGCGAAATGGAGCAGAGTCCATGCCAGGGTGTTCTGCAGCGTTCTGTTTTGTTCTGGAGGAAGTGTTTTGGTGTCTCCTTTCTGGGACTTTTTCATTAAAGTTGCTGCTCTCCTATTCAAAGCCATTTGTTTACTGACAGTAGATGGTGGGGTAAAGGGGGAACTTCTGGTTGTGGTAACTCTGTCCATGTGCGAATGTTACACAAGGGAGAATGAGAGCTGGAAAATGTGGCAGCACATGCAGGATAATTCATAAAGTCAGGACATCAGTGGCAAACAGCAGCAGCATTAACCCTTCTCAGCCCATATGGGGAGATCCCCTCCTGTGCAAGTAAGACTGTTCTCAAAAAAAAAAAAAAAAANCATTATAAAAATAGCCACTGACAGCTTTTCTGCATTTGCAGTCATTGGTGGAGGTGAGCACTCAAGAGGTCATCTCATCCTTTTTCCTTCAAATATAAACTCATGTTAAGAGGGCTTCTGTGATTCTTACAAATCCCTGTGACTCCAGGGGCCGAGGCTTTTCAGAAACAACAGTTGTCAGGAGATCACAGGCCATAACCCCAGGTAGGTACCTCTGGGACACCAACTCTGCGAGTGAGTGCCTTCTGCCCTGGGCAGGAGCCGACCTTCTCGGGCATCCCTCCGGCCTGAAGCCAGATATTCATCTGTGGCTGATCAAACAAAGAGCCAGCCCATAGCCACCAATGTGATTAAACTTGCACTTCACCCGTGGGCAGAGCCAGCTTTGCTCAGAGGCAAGCTGCAAAATTGACCCACACTCTTCAACCTGGTGGGAGACCCGAGGCGAGGACCTCGAGCTCCTCCTGCACGTCCAGACCTGCACCGCTCTGTGCAGATGGGTGCTGGAGGGGAGCAGCAGGGTTTGTGCACCCCAGGGGAGCTGGTTCTCCTGTGCTGCACAACCCCTTCTGCAGCGAGCCCTGCCTCTGCCCGCACAGCCGCATGCACCCGGAGCTGGCGGCAGGGAGGCAGCGGGGTGCCTGGCCCTACAGCAGCCCCCGCCAGAGCCACAGCTGTGCTTCCACTGGTCCCAGCACAGCCGCGGGCTCTGAACTGGGATTTCAGCCTCACCAGCCCTAACTGCTGCAGCTGCCCAGCGGCAGAGGTGCCCAGGGCAGACGGGTCGGGTGGGAAGCAGCAGGCGGAGCAGCTCCTCCACCCTCCGCACGCCAAGGCGGTGCTGACATCACCCCCGCACCATCTCATTGCCCGCTCCAGGGCTGGGCGCTGCCTCGCTACTCGCAGGCTCGCTTTTCTGTCCCCACCCAGAGCTGCTGCAGCTGGGCTGCTGGTATCGGTCACGCTCAGGGCGTGCGGCACGTGCAGCCATGGCACAAAGGATGCTGCCACCTGTCCCATCTTCCTGCTCTTCTGGAAAGCGATGTACCTTTGAGCAGCAGGATCATGACCTGTCCCATATCGGTCCGAGAGCAATGCAGTCCCATGGAGCAAAACCTGGAGAAAGAGGCTCAGGGCTGCAGCAGGAGCACTGTACTTGTCCCCACGGTCCTGGGTGGCACAAGGGGACAGTTTGACAGGTCCCCAGGGTGAAGGATGGTGGCACGCTGCTTCGAAATGTCAAAGATATTTTCTTAGGCAGCCAGGAAAGTGCATGCCTGCCTGCTGCAGGCAGAGGCACCAGCACCAGAGGCTGGTCTCTCACGATGTTTTCTGCCGTGTTGAGACAAACCAAGGTCTGGCTTTGCTGGGGAGCTCAGCCATGGGGACACCACTACTTTGGTTGGGCTGACATGGAGACACTGCTGGGTGGGAGCTGCAGAGCCACAAACACCACAAACAGCCCATCAAGCTGAGGTCCTTTGTGTCTGTCCTTGCTTTCTGGGTGCAACCAAAATTAACCCAATCTCAGGGATGCAGCACGGCTTGCTAATGGGGTAGAGAAATGACAGAGACAAGCTCTTTTTGGAGGTATACAACAAAAAGATGAGGCAAAGGGCTTTAGATGCCCTGAGGGAAAATCCAGTGGGATATAAACTAAAAAAAAAAAAAAAACACAGTGAGGCGGTCACAGACCAGAACAGGATTGCACAGAGCTGGGGGAATTTCCATCCTTGGAGAATTTCCAAACTCGGCTGGAAAAGGTCCTGAGCAACCTCACCTAACTACAAGGTTGACCCTGCTTTGGGCAAAGGTTGGACCAGAGGCCTCCACAGATCTCTTCTGACCTATGTTAGGCTATGCTCTGAGCTTGAGCCCTTCTCTGACGCATAACGTCTGCAGAGGCACCTCCAACCCCCAAATGTCTAGGTGATTGGAGGTTCACACTTCTGAAAGCCACAGAAACGCAGGTTTCTGCACCACATGAGAGCTCTTTCCCAACCCCAAGAGTCCTCCAGGCCCTGAATGACAGCCCCATTCCAGTGGTTTCGCAATGTCCCATTGGTGTGAGACATCCTCAGCACAACGAACAGCTTGGAAGAGACTCAGGACACAGGGAACTGTGCAGAGCATCCTGGACTGGGCTTGTTCTGCAGCAATCGGACCAGGAAGGTGTTTCCAAGAACTCACCTCCTATTCCTCTTCACCACTAGTAACTCAGCTGCCCACTGTCCCTCCTCTCCACAGCATGGATGGAGAACTCATAGAACTCACCCATGTCCTCTCACAGCGTTCTTCCAAGTGGCTGGAATTCCATCAACCTCAAGGGCTGTGGGGGTGGGAGAGACTCCATCATGCCCCAACAGGGTCTCTGACGAGGAGTGATCTATATAAGAGCCTCCAGATAAAACTCATGGCTTCAGATGAGCCCTTCTGGACCTCTCCTCAGATTCAAGACAAAAGGGAAGCGTGTGCTTTTTCTAATCTCCAGCAACATTCACACACTTACCAGGAGCCAGAGATAGTGCATGGCTGGGCTGAGCCCAGACCTCTTGTCCTCCCTAGGGTGGAGGCAGAACGTCATCCTGGAGCCACCTGTTAGGACAATGCAGCCCTCAGCTGCCCTTCAGGCCTGATTGTGGTGGTACTTACAGGATGGGAAGCACAATCCTGCTTGTTTTTCACTAGGAAGGGCAAAGGCACCTGCCAGCAGAAGCAGACACATCCTTGCATCCTCCAGAGCCACTGGGATGGGAGGGACACGCAGTCCTGCCTGGAGAAGAGCACAGTGTCCCCAGGGTCTTGCCACCCCTCACAGCCCACAGCCCAGCCCTGCTCCTTTTCCCAGCCCCCACTAACGAGCAGAGCTTCGTTAATGCCTGCCTGAGCCCTGGCTGGCTTCCAAATGGATCAGCCCGGGAGTGCTAGCCAGAAGCTTACTGGTGCTCATTTGAAAGCCCTGCAGCCATTACAGAAAGCGGTGAGAAGTGGCTGTGACCAGCAGCCAAGGGATCTTGCCCAGGGGCTGGACATGAAGCTAAAGAGCATCTCCTGGTGACAGCAGCCCTTGTGCACCGCTGCAATCCCTGCGCTCCCCTGGGGCTCGCTGCAGCTCTGGAGCCTGGCTGGGAGCAAACCAAGGATGTGCTCCCACACAGGTCCCTGGGTAGCCCTGATTTCCCAGCAGCTGCCTGCAATCCTGGTGTGTCTCAATGCCCAGCAGAAGATAAAGACAGGTTTTCTAGGAGGGTCCACATCTCAGAGTCAAGTAAAGTAGCGTTAGACCTTCCCGTCACACACACGTTTCTCAGCATGTGGTGGATTATGAACCCAGCTGCCCAGAGGATGGGTAAGGGATCCTGCATGCGTGTGCCAGGACCTGTGCATGCAGAGGACAGGTGTCCTAGCACCAGCCCCACAGCACCCCTGGGCACACCCCGCTTCAGCATCACTGATCTCTGCTTGCCCCAGGGTCTGCAAGCTCCAGCTGTGCAAGGCTGATGCTGATGGGAGCATCGGGCACACCTCTGCAAGTGACCACGGGGAGCACTGGCCACCAACTGGCAGAGAAGTCAACCCCAGGACAAGGAAAATGGCTTTCCCAGCTCAGTTTGCTGTTTGAAAATGGGACACCATTTCAAAAACAAAACCTGCTGTAAAGAAGCTCTTCCTAGAAAATGCATTTCCAGGCGTCTGCCAGCAGTTGCTGGAAAGAAACCGTGCAGAGCTTCTGAAGACGTTTCAGGCTTTTGGTTCTTTTTGTGGCAGGTTGCTAAGTTTTTGACATAAAAAATATCTGTGAATGGCTGTCACGGAAAAAGCAATCAGACCTTCCCCAGGGCATGGGCATCTGGTCCTGGTGAGCAGCTCCAGCCATGGGCATTTATCTGCCAGTGGGACACCACCTGAGCCCCTCAGGCACTGCCAACCCCCCAGTCTCAATTTAGGTTTGGCAGACTCCACTCTTCTGCAAGGCTTCACAAGAGGAGTCCAGCCTGGGGCCATTCCCCATATGCTGGCACAGGTGGACAATGTGAAGCGGTGGCTGCCATGTGCTGGAGATGGCACCAAAACGATCTTGGCTAGAGAGACCCAGGCATGGGGACATCTATCTGGGTCAGTGTCACCATGTCCGTGTCCCACGCCAGTTGGACAACCCAGGCCAGCCCCACCCCAGCCTTCATGGGCTGGGTGCAGAGGAGGGGAGGGAGCTCAGAGGAGCCTTCTTCTCAATTATTCATGCCGAGATTTCAGCTGATGCAGCTGGGGCTCTCAGAGGCTGGTTCCTAATGGAGCTTGCTGATGTGTCTGGCCAGTAAGCACTCCCGGGCCCTGCGCAATTCCCACCTCTCCCATCTCTGAGCCATAAAAGTGCCACCTTCTCCTGCTAATGATGCATTATGCAGCCATTACCCTGAGTACGTAGCCCTGCTGCCACCAAGCAAAGATCTTGAGCTGCTAGTGTGAGAAGGGCGGCGCGTGCTCTCCAGCCTCCAAAATCACACACACCAGAGCTGCTGGGGATCTTCTGCAGGTCCTGTCCATGCTGGAAGCTGATGGAGGGTTGCCAAGCCATCAATTTTAGGCAGAGGAAGGGAAGGAGATGACGTGAGGGACACTGGGACCAGCAGCACCCCAGGTCCTGTAGACCAGCTAACATCATGCTGCGCAACATGCTGCCTGCCTGCACAACACCTCCACCTGCAGAGTGAAGTGATTCCGTGGATGGCTGGAGTCACTCGTGGAAGAAGAGTCAGGAATGGCAAAGTTAATAGCTGGACATTGTGCAGGAGAACATCTTAAATGCACCAGGAATGCCTGCCAGCCTATTGGCTGTGCTGGCTCTGCCCCTTTGTAACACTGGCCAGGGTTTCCTGGGGCTTTCACCCACTCCCTTCCATGTGGACATCCCACACCAGCTGGGCAGGGCTGGAAACACAGCCCTGGTGTGTGCACAGCTCATGGTGCCATCTAACCAAAGAAGGGGTCCATGAGGGCCACAGTGTGATAGGAAGGCTTAGGTCACCTTACAGAGTTCTGTGTATCGTCCCCATGCTCACTTTCTCTACTTCCCATCCAACATGGAGAGATGTGGCCATCCACCCATCCATCCATTCATCCCCCACAGCCTGTTACCCTCACGCAGGCATACCTCCATCTAGTGCCCATTCTCATGCTGACCTGAAACTCCAGCCGTCCATCTAACTGCCCACCCATCCCCACGTACTCATCACCCAACTGTTCTCGCTCAGAGCAGTGCTCTGCCCATTGAACTCTCCTCCCTGCTTGGGAGAAATGGATCAACCTGGGGTGGTTTTCGTTCCCTCTCCTAAAAAGAGAGCATTCAACCCTTGTGCTCATGGTGACTTTGCTGGTGGCCCTGCAGGAGTTACAGAAGTGCAGAAGAGTTCCCTTTCAGGAGGACAGGGACATATTATTGGAAAGGACGTGTTCTCCCTCCTTCTTCTTGTGAGAGGAGAAGCATCTTCAGAAGCATCCTGAGAAGCACCTGCATGGGCAGACAGCCTCAGTGCCCAAGTCCTCCCTCAACAAGCTCCCAAAACCTGCCACAGGAGATCTGAGCTTGCTCCAGATGGCCATGTTTATAAAACCACTGAGCTGGCAGAGACATCCCCACCCGTTTTCTAGCCGGCTGGCACCCAGAGCAGGTCCCGAGCCAGCCCGCCCAGGTGGTGGTGGTCCCCGGCGAAGCAGGCCGAGGCATCCCGCCTGCAGCGGGGAGGCTGGCTGATGGTTCAGGGTCACGTAGCCTGGTGGACCCCATTGCCGTGGGTGAGTGGGAAAGGCAGGTTTTGGGGATGCACCACGCTGTCCCCAGCACGGATAGAGCCACGTGTCCATGGCAGGAGATGGTGCCCACTGCAGACAGGCTGAGGGCTGGCATCAGAAACGTACCAATGCCAGGCAGCCACCCCAAGAGTGATGGCCTCCCAATGCTGCTCATCAAGTCAAGGGCCATGTGTCCATGCTCATCTGGCCTGCGGCCAGGCTGCAGGGCTTCTGGGAAGGGACGTGGCCTTGAGACCTCTCCCACCACCGAGAAGGGGAAAATGCCTCTGACACACCAGCTCCTGGGGTCCCCTGGCACCTCCACCCTCATCTCCCTGCCCAGGACAGGGCTGTCGAAGGCCAAGGGGAAGGAGAGCTCCAGCCTCACCACCAGGCTGGGGGAGCTGGTGAAGGAGGGGTGGGACACCCCCAGACTGACCCACGCAGAGCGGGACAGGGAGAGGGGACTTCCATTTGCTTTAAAAGCAGCCCACAGGCAGGCCCCACGTGCACGCAGGCCGGATCTGTTCCCTGGGGACAACTGGTGCCACAGCCCCAGGGCTGGAGAAGACACCTGGTCACTCGCTTCAGTTCAAGTGTCTCTTTGGAAACTTCTAGCTGAGGCACACACGTACGTGGGCAGCTGCTTGAAATAAAATACATGGGCATGAAAACATGCCTGGAAACCTGTGCACCGAGAGTCAAACACGTCCAACCGTGCCTTGCACGCAGCCGGCTGCCTGCTGGACTTAAGGACACACAGACACACTTGCAAATGCTCACACGTACTCGCATTGCCACAAATGCCCACACTCTAGCCCCATCCGGCCCAAGCTGGGCTTTATTTCTTGCCACATGCTTGCAGAGCAGTCCCAGAGCAGCATCAGGGCTGCCAGCATCTTGCCCTATCGCTTGAGCCCTTCATCCTCATCACAGGGTCCTACAAAGCCCCCACCCACCAGGGACGTGTCTCTGGCCCTTTTGCTACTCTCATGCCATTAGCTCACCGTTAATTTTGTGCGCATGCACTCTGGCCTTCGTTATCTGCAGGAGAGCCATTAGCTCGCTCCCAAATGCACTTAGAAAATAATTGCCCTAATGGGCCCCTGCCTTGGGCAGCCTGTGGATGCTCGTGAAAAAGCCCAGCCTCTGGGCTCGTACCTGTGGGCAGGGGACAGGACCCCAGTGCCACCAGGGCACAGGGGACAGGACATCCCGGCCCTCTCCAGCGATGGAAAGGGAAAAGGGAATCATAGAATCACAGAATCACAGAATCGCTTAGGTTGGAAAAGACCTCCAAGATCATCAAGTCCAACCACTAACCTAGCACTGCCAAGTCTGCAGCTGAACCATGTCGCTAAGCACCACATCTACGTGGCTTTTGAACAACTCCAGGGATGGTGACTCAACTCCTTCCCTGGGCAGCCTGTTCCAATGCCTCACAACCCTCTCAGTGAAGAATTTTTTCCTAATATCCAACCGAAACCTCCCCTGGGGCAACTTAAGCCCATTTCCTCTTGTCTTATCACTTGGTGCTTGGGAGAAGAGACCGAAAGGGCTTGGGATGGAGCCAGGGCATCACCAGGGACCTCCAGCAGCTCCCAGCCTCAATTGCAAACACCAGCTGCGTGCCAGGAGCCTGCAGCTGATGATAACTCTGCAAGGAGATGCTGTCCAGAGAATCTGGCCATGAATGAGTGAGCGACTGGCGGCAGACCAGTGCTGGCATCTCTGCTGAAGGACATGGCAGGGGCAAGGTGGGACTATGGGAGTGTCCTCACCACGGTGATGTGCAGGGTGGGCCGGGACATTTGCAGAGGACACAACTATCCAATGCATGTCCCTGAGCCACAGGCCTGTGCTTGAAATGTTCAGGTCACCACAATGAGCCGAAGCGCTGAGTTACTCAGCACTGAGCTGCAAATGGCCTCAATGTGATGCCCTGGCCATGTGCCTGGTGGGAGGAGAAGCTGGGCAGCATCTGGGGGCTCTGGTCTGCTGGAGATCCAAACCTCCTCCCCAGGGACCAGCAGCAGGAAAGGGCTCAGGAAGATCTGGCTCTGGCCATCAGCATTAATAACAAGAAAACAGGATGCTGGCACCTTCTCCATCTGCACAAGATGGGGCTGGGAACATCCTGCCAGATGCACGCAGACCTTAAGGAGGACAGGCCCTGCAGCCCAGAGATGGGGTGGCCCTGGTGAGGACGTGGGGATGGGGGGCGGTCAGCTGGCCCCGAGCAGCAGAGGTGGCCGTGGGCTGCTACAGTGGGGGCTGGTACAAGTGGGCCCTGGTTTGTTCGTGGATGCTTACTGCAGGATTTCCTGGGGGACCTACATGACCCTCACCCACCAAGGCAGGGGCTGGAGGCCCGGAGTGCCACCACCCAAGGTTGCTCCCGCCACCATGCCAACCCTGGCAGCCATCCCTGGCCAAGCAGTGCCACCCTGTGGCAACCTCATGCCCAAAGGGGATGATGCTCCCGGGCCCCCACCCAAGGTCCATGGCACTGCCTGTCCCTACTGATGGCACCCCCAGCCTTGGTCCCCTCTTCCCTGCTGTCACCCCAACACAGCCCGAGATGTCCCTCCTCACCCCAGAGCTGCTGCTGAAGCTCTTCGCCGTCCCCCTTGCCAAGTATCTCCTAGACTCCAGCACCAGCAGCCAAAAGTGGGCTCCCCCAGCCCTACCCACCTCCCAGCAGCCCTCTGCAAAGGGGGTGGCTCCCTGGCACCCTCCAGTAATTCCCCCGACACCCAGGGTAATAATAAGGGTAATTATTAAACGATGAGGCATGGGCGCGTTATTGTCAGGTAATTATTTCTTATGAAATAAGATTTCCATTCCGGTGTGGTGTCTCAAGCACTTTTTCCCCAGGTGATCTCCCAGAGCTTCATGCAGGGGTCAGTGTACAGGTGGAGAAACTGAGGCACAGGGGTGGATGAGTGATGTCCTAGTTTTGCCCAGAGATGGGCCATGGGGCTGCCTTGGTATTTTCCTGTTGAGCAGCATTCCCAGCCCCAGGTAGGTTTTATTTGTCCCCCTGAAATGTCCTGGATGATCCCAAAGCTGCCCCGGTGTCACTGCTGGCCACCTGAAGCCCAGCCAGGCAGTGCGAATCCCACTTTGGGAGCATGGGAACCACGTGCCACCCTCCTGCCTGCGGTCACCTCCTGCGGGTGACAGCAAGGGACATCCTGCTCCTGCTCTGCCTGGGTCAGGCAGTCTGTGAAAGCACCAAGGTCCTTGGGGCACATTCCCAAATAACGGGGATGAGCAGCACCCATGGGGATGGGGATGGGGTCAGGAGGACAAAGGTGGTAGTGAGGGTGCAGAGGCAGCACGGGGGTGCCCAGCCACAGGGGGAGCATGGCAGGAGAAAGTCCCTGTCACCTCTGGCAGCTCTGGCATGGGGGTGACCAGCAGCCCCTGCTCCCCTTTCCTTTAGAGTGGGCACGGAGGTTCCCAAATCTCAGCTGCACATCTCAGATGCCCACACCATCCCCTGGCATGGGGAGCAGGGTGGGATTCCCAAAGCCACCCCTGATACAGCCCAGATCTTTGGCCCAGGGCAGGAGGGACATGGTGACAGCAGGAACACGGCCACCACCCTGGAGACCCGAGAGCAGGGCTGAGGGAGGGCATGGTTGGGACTGCGTGGGCAGCAAGCTGGGTCCCTTCCTGCCCCATCGTGCCCCTAAAACTCCAGAGGAACCCACTAGGAGGGCTTGAGAAGCCCTGTTTTAACCAAAAGAGGCAAAAACTCTGGCTTGTGAGCACCCAGA
Source organism: Anseranas semipalmata (assembly GCA_013399115.1). Taxonomy (NCBI): domain Eukaryota; kingdom Metazoa; phylum Chordata; class Aves; order Anseriformes; family Anseranatidae; genus Anseranas; species Anseranas semipalmata. The sequence goes on from VXAA01000756.1 coordinate 527,107, forward strand.
GATCTTCAGAAACATCCAGAAGTCCCTGGCCAGATGGGAGAGCTTCCCCGGGAGCTGCTTCTGGGCTTTCTCCAGGGAGGTTTCCCAGGGAGGCTTTTCCAGAGGGTTGCCAGCCCCAGCATCAGTGACCGGTCCAGTGTCCGAGCTGATCCCATCCCCACTACGAGTCCCTCTTCACCAGCAGCAGCCAGGGGAGCACGGCCGCCAGCATGGCCACGGTCAGGATGAGGAGGACGGCCAGGGCGATGGGCGATTGACAGCACTTCACCCCCAGGGCCGAGCTGGAGGACACCGTGCTCCGTGTCTCTGCTTGGCTTCTCCTCCCCAGGGACAAGCAGTCCGTGTCCACCAGCGGCATCCCATGGCTGCTGATGACAAAGATGTGGGCTTCCCGTGCCAGCTCTCCCTGCGAGTCCCCGGGGCTGCTCCCCACGCTGTGGCACCGGTCGAAGCTCTGCACCGGCATCACAAAGTGGCTGGGCACCACCAAGGTGTTGCTGGTCTCCAGTTTGGTCAGCTGGGACAAGGAGGACGGTGACAGAGGCATTTCCAGCGTCCGCAGGTTGGTCGGCCAAAGAGCCTTCTTCTTGCTGAGGAAAGTCACATAGCGGCAGACGGGGCAGACGATGCTGCTCTGGACCTGGCCATCGAGCTTGGCGGAGAGCAGGCACTTCACCAGGCAGTCATGGCAGAAGGTGTGCCCGCAGCTGAGCTTGCGGTGCGTCTGCTCCAGCGGGTGAAACTTCTCGTAGCAGACGGGGCACTCGGCCGGGGGAGCCTCCTTGCTGGACGAGGTGTCGGACATCCTGCGCCGCTGGCCACGGGTGCTCCCCAGCTGCAAGGAAGGACGCAGGGGGTTAATAAGGTTGATAAGGTTAATAAGGTCTCAGTTGCAATCGTTAGCATGATCCATCTCTCTTCTCCTCCCTGCTCTCTTGCCCTCTCACCCCTACGAGATGCGCGGGTGGCGATGAGGCATGGTCCCAGTGATGCAGGGCATTGTCAGGGCTGTTAAAGCCCTCCGTCTGGAACTTGGTGCAGAGCAGAGATGATGGCAGGACCTCAGCTCTGGAGCCACCAGGAGCAACAAGCCCTGGCTGCAAAACTGCACGGGAAAAGGCGTGAGCCCCTGGATGGGGCTGTGTCCACCTGCACAGATAAAGCTCAGTGTGTGTCATGAGCGCCTCTGTGCTCTGCTGGCAGCTCCAGAGGTGCAGGAGGTGGGAAGACCCATTCCACCGAGAAACCTGCCAAGGAAAGAGATGCTCCCATCCAGGGGACGTGGAGGAGCTGGGAGGACGGGCAGGTGGGGCAGCAGGACCACATGGGGATGAAGAGGAAGCGTGCCATCCCCAGGCAGGCAGCGAGCCCCCACACCAGGCTCCTTCCAAGGATGTCCCAGCCCGGTGGCCGGGCCATCGCTGGAGCACGGTGCGGGCTGCGAACCCTGAGAGCGGTGTCTCCTGTTAGAGCGGGAAGGGCAGAGCCCAGCCTGGCTGCCTCACCTGGCCCCTGCCCTGGCCTGGGGCACAGGGGAGTGCGGGGCCACCAGGGCCACCACGGTCCTGAGGCCCCTGAGCAGGTTTGGACTGAAGCTTTCCCATGTGCTTCCTAGGGAAGGGAGCATTTGTTCAGGGGAGGGAGAGGGAGAAGGAGAAGGAGAAGGAGAAGGAGAAGGAGAAGGAGACGGAGAAGGAGAAGGAGGGATGCTCAGCTCCCTTCTCCCAGAGTGGTTCAGCAGCTGGAGCTACATACAGCAGGCAAGTTTTCCAGAGCCCGCAATGTTTTCAGACCCAACACAATCTGCACCCCTTTTTTGCATGCATGAGTGCACCCATGGGTGTCCTCACAGATATTTCTGGAGGTTTTGCCACCCCCCCCCNGCCCCTCTCAGAGCCCAGGAGCCACCCCCTGCCCCAGGATGGCCACACAAACACAACAAGCTGTCCCCTCCCTGTGCCAGAGGAGGAAGACCCGACTCCTGCTCCGATTTAGGGACTCGATGCTCCCTAAAAACCACAGGAGACCTCACCCCGTGCCCCAGAGCCCCCCTACCTGCTGCAGGGCACCTGGGCAGGGTCTTCTCCATGCACTCCACCGCTGTCCCCAGCGCCGAGCACCAGGCGGGACGGGGACCGGGACGCCTATATAACACGGAGGTGGTGGCTGCGTGTTTCATGCGGGCGCGTTGCGTAAAAGCTGGAGCGGGGACAGGGCAGCTCCCGGGGAGTGAATGTGGAGGAACTCGTTCGGGTTTTAAAGCCTGATCTTCACCAGGGAGTGGGCGAGGAGCCGGCGTCAGGCGTCGGAGGGCAGGGACGGGCGGCACGGTCCTGCCTGCTTGGCTTTGTGCAACGCGATCGAACCCTGGTGAAACAGGGGGTGGAGGGGGTGCTGGTCCCCCAGCCGCATTGCTGGCTGCTCACCCAAACCCCAGCGTGGCTGTGGGCAGCCCAGAAGGCTCATAGCAGAGCAGGCACTCGAGCCACCGGCACCTCGTGCCTGCCCAGTGGTTTCCAGCATCAGCTGCTGCAGACTGTGGGCAGGTGGGACCCCTGTGCTGGGCCGTGAGTCACGGTTTGGCCACACGTGGGCTGGAAACCCACCCAGAGGAGGCTTCCTGTGGCCTTGCCCCATGTCCTGGGGTGCTGCCGTTCCTCACCTGACCTCCAGGCAAGGAGCTAAGAGGTATCTTCCCTCCAAAGCCCTCCAAAAAGTGTTTGCAGGGTGGATGGTTCCTGCCACCACCTCAATTCTTTCCAGCCTCCCCAGCCCGGCCAGTGGCCATGGGGTGGCCAACCCGGCTGCAAGGGACATGAATGCCCCATGGGGCCTGCAGTCTCCACCCTGCTTTAGGATAAACCTGGACAATAAGCAGGGGTCTTGCCTAGGGGCAGAGATGTTCTGCACAACCATTTCTGGTCCTGTGCTCCTCCAACCTCAAGAAGGTACCCAGGGCTCTCCAGGATTCATGGGGCAAGCAAAAAAGGAGCAGACAAGCACGTTAATGCAACCCTGGCACCCAAAAACCGATCGATGGGTCCCCAGAGGCGCTGCATTGGCGGCAGCAGTGGTTTCACGCCCTGGCAGGGCACCGGGCGGCAGGCGTGGGCAGCAGTATCAGTCACCCGTGGGCGCAGCGGTTGCAGCGGTTACAACACGGGGCTGGTTTCTGGAAGGAAAAGGGTGGGTGGGAAAAAGGTCCTGTGCTGCCAAAATGCATCTGCCCTCTGCAGAGAGCACCTCGGGTAGGGATTGTGCCCAGGGGACCTCTTGTGCCATGAAATCCCATCACGAGCTGTACGGAGACCCAGACCACATCATCCCCATCCACTCCTCTGCACAGGTCGGGGACAGAGCCACGCCTCTCATTACCCTGATTTTCTTGGGGTGGTCAGAAATTGAGGCTGAAAACTCTCCAGTATGAGCCAGGGCTGAGGTCCCACCATCACTTTGGGGTGCACATCCCCATCCCGTGACCTCTCCTTGAAGCTGCCTGGTGCTCCTCACACCCACCCAGGTCTCCGCTGCTGGAGAATTGATCTGGGCACGGGTGGATCTGGGGCAGCCGAGCATCTCCCCACCTTCAGCTCTCCCGGCTGGCACGGCGGTGGGGTGGAAATTCCTGTTTCCCGCAGTTCGGATGCTCTCCATTGTCGGAAACTATGAGCTCATTGCACTATACATAGGCACTGGAAAAACAAGTCTGCCTCCCTCTGCAGCTTTGACCACACTCAAGTCAAAGGGATTTTGGTGTATCACGGCCCCAGCTTTGTCAGCAGTTTCGTCCTTTCCCGGACACGGCTGTTCTTGGTGCCTTTGTCCCACTTCCACGCGTGGCCACATCTCTCCTGGGTGACAGGGTTGATTCTGACAGTGCCTGAAGGACAACAGACCATGTTCAGGGACAAAGCCAGGTCCAAGATCCTTTTTTCCAACCAAGGAGGCGGCACCAGGCTCAGCTCCTGTCTCATGGCCACAGCTGAGACCTGCTCAACTCAGGATCGGTGGCTTCCAGCAAATGAGGGACATTGATGACAGAAGAGGACACAGCCCTGGCTGCACGGTTGGGGTGTCCGGGCTCCCCTCCCTGCAACGGTGACAGATTTGGGGCAGATCTTTGCAGCTGTTTGCAAGGAGAAGGGGATGCTGCAAATCTTCCCCAGCATCGCCCAAACTTTCCGCTCCCAGCAACCAGGGAGACAGGGGGCACAAAGCTATTGTATATGGTCACGTAAAATTGTGTATCTTCAAAGTACATTTAAAGACAGAAGATTGATCTATGTGTGAGTTTGGTGCCGCAGGTCTGAGCATTTCCATCCCAAATCCATGCTGCAGATTCTAACTGATGAAACAGGGATGTCTCCAATGAGCACAGATATGTCCCTATCCATTTGCTCAGCTGGGGCCAGGATCCTAGTGAGAAAAATCCCAATTTATTCTTGGTGGCAAGATGCACACAGGGAGCTTTGCCACTCAGCCAGGTGAGGTCTTCAGTTTGGGAAGTCCTCAAATGATGGATTGCCAAAAGCTGAAGGAGGGATCGTTGTGCCCATGTCCATACTTGGCAGCCAATTTGGGAGGTTTTACTCAACATTTTACTATGAAAAGGTTTGTATTTCATGTTCAGATCCTCAACCTGCAGATCTGAGACTCTACGGGAGTTTCTGCTCAGCCCATTCTCCTTCCACCTCTTCCCAGCCACCTCTCAGACACACTGAGTGGTTGGCATTGGTGGGAAGGACTTGAAGGTAAGAGGGGAAAAGTAAATACGTGCTCGACCTTAGCCTGGGGAGATGTTCCCAGCTTGGGAAGAAGCTCAGTGAAGCACGCCTGAGGCCCCGAAAGAAGCAGCAGGAGCTCTTCCTTCAGCTGTCTCCTCGGTGCTTTACGTCTTGCCCAGGAGGTGGTGCTCTCGTATGGGCTTTGGCTGCCCCCCCCAAAAAAAAGAGTCCGGGGTGCACTGAACAAAAGCTGAGCCTGCATCTCCAGAGTGCCAAGGTCTGGAGCTGGTGGTGACCACCAGCCAGGGTGCTGCCCCTTCCCCACTGGGATGGATAGGATGTAAGCATCCTCCTGCAGATCAGAGATTTGGGTCCAGCCATTCGATGTGAGAGATGCTCATCAAGCACCAAGGAACAGCTGCAACACCCCCAAAGCCCTCTCTGATTCCTGTTTTCCCACCAGGGTAAGGATCTGCTGAGCAGATGCTGCCTGCTTTGCTACAGGACCTGCGGTACCTGGGCATCACAGCTCCACCTGCCCCTGCCTCCTTGCTCAGAATCACCCCTGAGCCTGGTGCGGTCCCTCAGAGCCTTATTCTGACACCAAATACTGGGCTTTTGTCCCATCCAGCCCATGCAGAGCCAGACAGCCCCATGGTACCTAGTTTTTTTCCACACCTGGGAGGGCAACTGTGGTCTCCAGGGGCCCCTTCAAGGCTTTTTTCCCCCGGAGATGCCCTCCGTCAAGCAGGGCACAGCCCACCACTGCGGCACTGCCTCGAGCAAGGCTGGGGGAGGCCAAAATGAGCGAGGCCGGGCTGCGCAGCCCCTGCCTTTAGTGCCCATCCCAAAGACAGCCCCAACCCGGAGGGGACTGGGGCAGTGTCGGGGCTGTGCCAGCTCCCAACGCACAGCTGGGGTTGGCACCTGGTTTGCAGGGCAGGCTTGGCCCATATGGACACAAGCTATGGCACCGTTTGCCCCAAAAGCCAGCAGCAAATAGGCTTTGGTGCATTATTTCCTATTGCAAACAGAAGCAAGAGTGCTGGAGTTTGGCTTTCCCTGAGCCCAGTTCTCAGAGCAAGGCCTGGATGGGGGGATCAGGATCTGGCCCACATCCCCTCTGCCTCCCCATCTCCCCAGCATCCCCTCCCCTGTCCCGGTCCCACCTCACCTCCCATCCCAGCCCCTTGGGGAGCTGGTTAAGGGGAGGGGGTGCCACTGCAATGCGAATCCACGGCGTCACATGGAGAAACAATAGGGCTTTGAGGCAAGCGGGCAGATGCGGGGTGGGGAGAAGAAGGCGTCTGTTCAGCCAGGGCTGGCAGCTGCCCAGGCAGCCGGGGTGGAGGGGCTTGGGTGTCCTGCGAGCCCAAGGATGGGCAGATCCTTCCTGGGAACGGGGCTGGGATGGGGAGCAGCGTGCTGAACCTGTTATCAAAGTCTTTGGTTCAACGTGGCCAGCAAAGGTGGATTTTCCCCTTGCTTCTGGGGTGCGGGGCTTGAATGGGGCCATTGGAGGAGTCTGGGGTGCAGCTGGGGTTTGGACCCTTGTCCCTTGTACACCGGCTGCCAGCACAGGTAGGAGCGAGTGTCCTCAGAGTGCCGGGCAAGGTGACAAAGTGCTGGGGACACCCAGTCCAGATGCTCGCCCCTTTTTTGTAGGCAGCTCCTTTAAGCCTTATTTTGGAGGACATGGCACAGAAACCCTGCAGTGTTAGCAGAAAAAGCTGCCAGGGCTTGGGTTTTGGGGTCCTCTACCAAAAAGAGTTATTCCTTTTGGGTTTGGCTGCCAGGTTGTGCTGCAGTTTGATATTTTCCTCCAAGCCCCAGCTCCTGGAGGGGCTGGGATAGCAGCGGGACAGTTTAACAGGGACAAGAACAGGTCAGCCTCCAGCTCTCGTTGCAACACACGTCTTGGAGCAGCACAGGAACAAAAGGCTTAACAAAACGAGCATTCGATATTCACTTACGGTGCGCTCATGATCTGGGTTAATTTAATGATTTTTCCAGGGTTTTATGGCCATACAGTGCTGTGAATGGAGCATGTGCCCGCAGAGCTGCTGTGCCAACCAGGACTACTTGGCAGGTCACCCACCGGCCACCCAGGCGGGCTGTCGGGATGAGGATGCTCGGCTCCAAGCGTGTCCTCCCCACCCTGCCATGCCCTGGGGTTTGCTCGCCCCATTGCCAAAACAAGGTGCCCAGCAAGGGAAGGGTGACCCAAGCCCCCCTCACCGGGGCTGAGCTCTGCAGCAGTTTCCTGCATCTCCTGGACCATCCGCATCCAGGGACCCCCAGGAAAATGAACGCAAGCAGATGTGGGGTGCCCAAGGGGTGACCCCAGCACCCAGTGAGCAGCAGAGCAATAATCAAGACAATCAGCATTTTGGGGTGGCTGTGCTTTCAGTAGGCAAGCGGAGCTGCAAACGGCTTTTGTCAGGAATTGATGGCAAAGTCCAAAACAATTTGGCAAATGTTGCCCAGGCACTGAAGGCAGCACTCAGATTAGTCAGTAAAAACAGCAGCTTTTATTGAAAAAAGCCTCGGTGTGCATGTATCCAACCAGCTCAGGGCAGGGGGACTTTGGGTAAAGGGAGGACAAAGTGTCTCTCGCTGAGCACAACAGAGGCTTTGCTGCCTTTGTGCTGCAGGAAAACCCTTGTTAGCATCAGCCCTTTGCCTGGCCCCGGATCCGGCCATCACCGTGGCTCCTGGGCAGCCAGCGGAGGACAGGACCCGGGTGCTTTGCATTGCTCGCGGTTGCATCACCCTGGCAGGCAGCCGGGGCACGGCCGTGCCGAGCGAGCGGCTGCTGGGGAGATTTTGGCACCGAGCCCCAGGGCAGAGCCGCCCCATCTGCAAAACCTTGCTGGAGGGGCTGGGCGGGGGTGCTGAGGGCTCTGCCTGGGCTCTTGGTCCCTCCAACATCCCTCCCAGAGCCACCGCACTGCCACGTCCCCCCCCAGAGCTCTCACCTGGGGACCCCATCCCCTAAAGCCCTCCTTGACGTCAGCATCTCCGTACACCTCCGGCCCCATCGTCCTGCAGCGACCTGCAGCCCCCCAACCCCATCCCTTCCCACATCCCTCCCGGCCCCATCCCTCCTGGCATCTCTCCCAGCCCCATCTTTCCCTGTACTTCTCCCAGCCCCATCTTTCCCTGCACATCCTCCCATGTCCCTCCCAGACCCATCCCTGCACCCTTCCCCAACCCATCCCTCCCAGTCCCTGCATCCTCGCCAGTCCCCTCCCTCCCCACATCCCCAGCCCCAGCCGCTGCCCTCGCTGGGGCTGGGGGGGGTGCACCCACCCCATGGGAGCCACCTCTTGCCAGCCTGGTGCCCAAATCCATTTGGTGATGTCTTCAGATGACCACGATTCAACCCATCGGGTTACAAGGATGAAACATTGCCGCCGCTGTGAGCGTGGCATTTGGATGGGGACGACCGCAAAGCTCTCGAGGGCTCCGGGTGCGATGAGTTGATGGTTCTCAGACCACATCCCCGTGGGTAAATGCTGACAGCTCCAGAGCCACAAGCAGGTTTCACGCTGCTTCTCCTTCTCCACGCTGGCTTCTCCTTCTCCCAAAGCCTCCTTTACCCTAAGGCTCCGCAGAACCCAGCCCTCCCCTGGCTGCTCTGGCTGTTTATGGAATAGGGGGAAATGGGATCAGTGCTGGTGGTAGCACGGAGGCACAGGGGAGATGCTGACGGCCTCGTGTGTCCCACTGGGGATGTGTCCCTGCTATGGTCGGGCTGTTCCCAGCTCTGCCCCCTCGGCCCCTCCGCCCCCCAGCCCAGATGCTCCTGTCTGGACACACTGCTCCTCCCAAATCCCAGTCCCGGGGGCTGTTTCTCACCCTTGTGCCTTTGCCAGCATCATCTCGGGGGGGATACCCGGCAGTAAATGCACGGTAGCTGTTACAAGATGCACTGTGTCCAGCTACCCTTGGAAAAGAGTGGGCACCCGTGTTGCCCCAGGGCACCCAACCTGCTCTTGAGATGAACGGGGGGCACCCAACTTGCTCCAGAGCCTGACGGGCCCCCAACCTGCTCCAAACCCTGCTCAGCCCACAAACAACCCCTGGGGGCCCACACCCACCTCTACCCCCCAACATCCCTGAGCTGTGACACAACCCTTGCAAACATCCACCCGGTCCTGCCCCATGTCCCCCCCACTCATCCCACACCAAAATGACCTCTCCGTATGGGCTGCCCCCATGGGACACCACCAGCATCCCCACGCCTGGACCGTGGGACAGCTCCTGCCACCCCCTCCGTGAGAGGCCCCCTTTCCTCGAACACACCACGGCTCTTTTCAGCCTTTCAGCCGAGGGTCTTTTGCTGGCGAAACACAAATCTGGCCGGGGCGGCGGCAGACACGGCCGCATTGTGGGGCCGCTAATGCTAAGTGACTGCTCCTTTGTGCGGCCGAAAATGCCCAGCCCCTGGGCGAACGCCTGGGAACAGCTCCAGCTTACAATGGGGTGCAGCCGGGAGCCACCTCAAAGCAAACATTGACTTAAAAATTGGTGTTAACCGGGCAGGCACGCCAGACGTCTTGGGAAACACAGCCCCCGCCGCTGCGGCTTTGTTGCCGGAGGGAAAGCCCCGTCGGGCTGGGACAAGGCGGGTTGTAGGGGCGGATTTGATGCATTGGGAAAACTGCACCAGGAGGGCAGGGGGAGCACGATGCAAACAGGGCATGGCATTTCTGCGCTGCTTTTTCAGCACAGTGAGAAAAGATGGGCACCCAATCTGCTCCAGAGCACAGTGGTAGGCACCCAGAGAGCAATGGTGGGCACCCAATTCTGCTCCAGAGCATCATGGGCATCCAACCTGCTCCAGAACATGATGGCAGGCACCCAACCTGCTCCAGAGAGCAATGATAGGCACTCAAGCTGCTACAGAATATGATAGGCATCCAGTTGGCTCCAGAGCAGACTAATGGGCACCCAACCTGCTCCAGAGCTCCATGGTGGGCATCCGACCTGCTCCAGAGCTGAGCAGTGAGCACCCAATCTGCTCCAGAGCACCAGGCTGGGCACCCAACCTGCTCTGGAGTGCAATGGTGGGCACCCAACCCATGCAAGAGCACAACGGTGGGCACCCAACCTCCTCCAGACCCAAAGGGTGGGCACCAAATGTGCTCCAGAACATGACGGTGGACACACAGGTGGCTCCAGAGCTCCATGGTGGGCACCTGACCTGCCCAGAGCTGGGCTGCGCACGCTCTCAGCACCGCCTCGGAGTGGCACGGGGCTGGACACCAGGAAAGGGCTCATTCTCCCGGCCAAGCTTCTGCTCCGATCTCCCCCTCTGCCCTCCGGGAGGGTTTCAGAGAGCCGAAGGGGGGGTCCCAGTGAAGGTGGGAGATGGATGGAACGCACCAGGGCCGTGAGCATCGCCTGCATCAGCCGGGTGCAGGCGGGCACGGGGGGTGCCCAAGCACAACCCGGGACCCAGGCTCCGCTTCCAGGGGGATGAGGCAGCTCCAGCAGCAATTTGTCACCGGGGCAGCTTCCTGCAGGGCGCTGCGGCTTCCCCGCCGCTCGCAGCCTCTAATTCAGGCGCAGCCCTGCTGCACGCCCCGGCTCGCCGGGGACGCTGCTGAGCAGCATCGGTGGCTTTGTGCAATAGGCAGGTCACGCAGGGTGACCCGAAAAATCCTGCGCTGGCCGGGTGCCTGGTTTCAGAAGGAGCTGCGTGTGCTCTCCATCCTCCATTTGTCCACAACCGCCCATCCCATCCGTCGTGGGAAGAGCGCTGGACCCTGGATAACGTGCGTGGGAGGACGGGACGCGGCAGAGGAGAGGCCGTGGGGACAGATCCATGTGGAGGTGGCCTCGGTGGCACCATGCCACGCAGGCTGGCCCACCAAGGGACACATTTTTGGCCGCAGCCACGCCGCCGGCAGCATCGGCCTTCAGCAAGGAGGCACGAGGGCCTCCGACAGCACCGCCCGCCACTAATGACAAGCTGCCCGGCTAATTACAGAGGGCAGGAAATTAAACATGCAAATGAAGCTTAAGCATTAGGTCAGGGTGAGGGAGCGGGAGGTCGGCGGCGGGGCACGTCCCGTCCGCTGCCGGAGAGGTTTGGAGGGGCCCAGCTCAGGCCGGTCCGCGGGTGCTGGTGCCCGGGTCCCTGCCGCCCCGGGGACGCGCTGGGGTGACAGCTCCCGAGTGGCACCGGCGACAGGCAGGGGGACAATGGCAGGAAGAGGGAGGGCGGGGCGGTGTCCGGTCCCCAGCGGGACGGAGCAGGGGGGCGAGGAGCTCGTGGGACCCCTGCACCGTGCGCGGTTTCCCAGCAGGGGACGGGGACCCCCGGGCAGGACACCACGAGGGGTGCACGGGCATTTTGGGGACCCGCCACCGCCCCGAGCCTGGCGGGGTCGGGCGGCCCTGACCCTCCGGTTTATTTTGCTGAAGAGCGGCTGCAGGGGAGAGCAGCGCGTCCTTGCTCCGCCCGCGGCCATTTCTCCGGCTAAAAATAGGAAATTCAGGAAATTCAGGAAATTCCAGCCCGCGCTCGCCCCGACCCCGCCCGGTGCCGCCGCCGCCGCCGCCGTA
>VXAA01000756.1:539101-565888 GCA_013399115.1 Anseranas semipalmata
CCGCGGAGCGGCTGGCCGAGGTCTCCTCGCCCTGCGCCGCAGTCGCTCCTTCGCACGGGGCGAGGCGCGAGGCGCTAATTAATACCTACCCGTAATGAGGCTGGCTACGAGAAGCGTGTTTTCACCTCGCCATCACGGGCTTCTCTCCCAGCCGCGGTTGGAATTGCTGCTTTGGCAGAGCTCCCACGAAGTGCTCGTGGGTCGAGTGCCTCGGCTCCGTCTCTATCAAACATTTCCCAGCAATTCCGTGAAGGATTTTTCCTGAGTTTTCACTGCCCCCCTGTCTGCTTAGCCCGTTCCGTTTTGTACAGGCACGACCAAACCCGAGCAACCCCTGCCCCGTTCTCCAGCTTGATGGGTTTGACCCAAATTGTGGCAGACGTGCCGTAAAGGCTGAACGCACCGACACAAAATACACGGCTAGGGTTAGGCTTTCAGTTACGCGCCTTCCCATTAAGATGTCTCCTTATTAGAGAGGCGGAGAGCTGTCCTCACCCACACGGCTTCATTGTTCTCCCTCCGTGCCGGGAGGGCTCGGTGACTCAGGGCTTCTCGGTTCCCTCCGACACTATCTGGACTTGGCCACGAGTGCAGAGAGGGATTTTTGGGACCGTGGCGCTTATTGCCCGGCCGTGGTTAAATGAGTGAAACAGCAGTGGAAGAGCTCCTTGGATATTTAAGCAATTTTTAGTTGGCATAAAAATTCCCGGACACCGCGGAGGGTAGGTGGCCTTGCCAGGGTGGGTGTTTTGTTGGAGTTATTAGTAACTGTAATAGGAAGAAGCTGTCTTGGGGCAGAAAGGTGACTCGGAGGCGTTTGTGTCTATTTGTTTATATTTGAATTTGATGCATCAGCAATGTGACTGCACAGACACGCTGGCTGGTAGTGCCAGCTAGCTGCGGCTGTATGGGATGTGACAGGTGTGGGTAAGTGTTGTGGGGTTTTGGTTTTTGAAGTTAATAATCTTAGGTCTGCCTTGGCTCTGTCTGGCTTTCAGAGCTAGGCCCGGCTGGGCGTTCGTGTTGTACACGTGGAGCCAGAGCCCAGGCGTTCACCTTTCGGTGCGCGCATGCAAGGGTTTGATCCTGCACGTCACCGAGAATACAAAGGTGAAGGTATATATTCGGGTGCATACTGATTTAGTTTCCTTCCCATCTTCTGGGGGTAAAGCTCTCCTCTTCCTGATCGTGAAGAGGTTGCAGACGTGGGAGAACTCCTCCAGGGAAGGAAAGAGAAAAGAAAAAGTGGGGAGAGAACGCGAGACCGATGATGTTGGAAGTTGGACTGAGGAGATCTGTCCGGTTCTTTTTGACGTTTGTGTCACCACAAATGTAATCAAGGTAAAATTTGAAGTCTGTTCAAGCAAACTGCTTTTTCGCTACTGTACTGCACTCACCCAAGGGCAAAACAAGACAAACCCATCAAATCATATTTTTCTTGATACAATTGTATCCCCAGAGGGGTCTTCTGTTGGTACAGCTCACCTAACAGACGGGGCTGCTTCGCTACCCTGAGCGGAGTAGAGTTTGGGGATTTTTTTTAAACTTTGATTTTGTTAAGTGTTTACTGGAGGGACCCGGGTCCCCCTGCCGATGGCTGGCCTGTGGCTCGTGTTTGGGCGGTGGTTTTCAGAAAGGTTTTCCCCTCCCTGGCACTGCCGGATTTTAAGGGATTTAAAAGGCAACAGAGAATTCACTCATCTCAGGAGAAACCTGCGCTAGGTGCTCTTCCCTTGAAGCTTCCCAGTCGCTTGTCGTTTTGCAGTGCCCAAAAGCATGCTAGCCCTCTGGCCACCGCCTTTCCAGGGAATTTCGTCATTGGGCTGGTATTAATTGCTGAGATAATGTGGATGCTCAAGGGACTGGTGTGCTGTCTTCTGTCACGGGCTCCTTGCTGTGCTTGTCATAAACTCTCAGACGAAGTCGTTGCTTCTGGGCAGGATGTGTTGCAGTTTTTCAGGGTTTTAAGAGTCGGACGTCTTCAGCTTGCCAGGTCTGTGAAAGAAATAAATGGTTTCAGTATGAAATTCTGATGCCTTTGGTAGCTGTGGCTTGATTTCTGAAAAGAGGCTTCCCAAATTAGTACCTTCCTTCTGGTTTCATGGTTTACATCACAGGGCTTTTTTGGGGGGGGTTCCCCCCCATCGGATATCATATGTGGTAGGTATGCAAGGCTTGGCCATGCGGTGCAAGCCAGGTATGCTTTCTTAGGTTAATAAGGCTGATTCCACAGGAGGCAGTTGACACGAGAAGGCTTTACCGTATGGTGTCTGGTTATCTCAAAGGCTTTTAGCCTGAACCTGGCCCAGAATTCCTGCAGGTGGGATTTGGTTATCTTCTGCCTGCTGTGCTGTCCGCATTGGACAAGCAGGATTTATTATTATGGCCGGGGGAGCGTTGTGCTGACTCTGTGCTCTCTGACTTTTTTTTTTTTTTTTCCCTGAAAGCTCATCTGCTGCTGTTGTAAGAGGCAAGGAGGCATTTGTTGTGGTTCACCAGAGAACATTCAGTTCAAAAATAGTATTGCAGGAAAAGACAGAGGTTCGCTTTCCGAAGCAGTGATGGAAGCAGGCAGCCTTCCAAAATGCATATGAAAATGCCTCCAGCTCCTATTTCGGGATGAGAAAAACAAGCACAAATTGATTGGAGAAATCTAATCCGTGGCTTTTGCTTGTTTTTGTTTTCCATATTCTAATACACGAAAGACAATGCAAACGTGCTCCTTTTATTTGCTGGAGTGCTCAGGTTCCCAGGCATGCTTTGAATCCTTAATTGGGTTTGAGGGGGAAAAAGTAAATAAATTCAGAGTTTCACGGGCTTGGGGTTTGGTTCCTGTGGTTTGAGAAATTGAGGAATGGTAGAAACGAGTTTTCTTCTGTTTTTCTGCCTGCGGATGGGCACGCAGCGGGACGAGGGGGAAGCCCGGCCGGTGCCAGCCTGGCCCTGGCAGCGCTTCCCGCTCCCCGGGGCGGCTCCGGCCGATGGCAGCGCTCGGTGGCGGGGCCGTGACTGCGGCACTTGGGCACTGATGGCCAACATGAGTTGTTGTGTCGAGAACTGAAGGCCAGATGGGGCTTTGGCAGGGTTTCTTTGTTGTTTGTTTAATTCCAAAGGTTGGTTGACGTTTGTATTGCTTCGGTGGTGGGTCAGCGAACAAACTGGATGTGGGACTCCTAGCGCTGTGGCTTGTCGCATTTGAGTAGCGTTGCTTTGCCTCGTAGTTCTTCATGTTTGCTTCCTGAAGACATTGGGCAATCGCGGCTGTGTCTGAGCAACACTCGGAACCGCTCTGGTTGTGCTTCTGTAGCTCGTGGTGCGTCAGTCAGTTGCGCTGAGTGTTGAGAGTGGAGCAGAGGGGGTTCTGACCTGGGGGAAGGGGCGGATGGGAGTCTGAGCGTTGTATTTCGGTCTGACATCTGATCCGAGCCCTAACTGCAGCCCCCAGTCATGTGGAGAGCCAGGGAGGCTTTTTTTAAGGTACTGCGTTACGCTTCAAGCCGTGTTTGTGTTTTATGACTCGGATGAAAGGTGGCTCCATGAAGGTTTTGGTTTTGCCTTGAATGCAAGGTTCATTAATGTACTGCAGGAAAATACTGCCAACCTGTTAGTTTAGTTACTTCTGCTGTGTGTTGGATTCAGACTTTGGTTCTTTTAGTATCCAGAACATGCAGAGCATCCCACCTGCAAGGATGCTTTTGGAGGTGGGGAACCAGATTTGTCCTGTACCAAAAAAAAAAAAAAAAAAATCTGGATTTAGAGAAGTTCATAATGTACAAGCTGCAGTTTTTTTTAGTGATCACAGCATTGAAAAGTTGTTCCATTTCAGTGGAGACTTGCTCTGTCCCACTGACTGTGTAATGGGGGCTTGAAAGGAGCCGTCGCGTTTTGAACGTAGCTCTTGTTTGAGAGCTGCTCGGGTCTGGAGGTATGCCCGCGTAACCGAGTTTTCCCAGGGCGCCGCGTGAATGCCGAGCTGTGTTGTAATGAATTCCGAGTGGGCATCGGCATAAGCCTGCTCTCATTTTCCCTGGAAGACGCTGCCGCATTGTCTTGTCTGCATCCTGAAAGCCTCAGTGTTCTTTGTCAAAGGCTTGATTCTGCGAGTGCCACGGATGCACATGAATAGGAAGGGCTTGCTCCGGCTCAGCTCCTCGCGACAGCGCGCTAAAGCAAGGCAGTTTTTGTGCTCTCGGTGCTCCGTGGGCACCCGCTGTCCCCCACGTCAGGTGTTTGGAGTTGTGTGGTTGTGTTCTGATGGTTCCTGGGGGGTGCTCTCTGCCAGGCCCGTGCGTCCATTTAGATAGGCCTGTGTTTCTGCACCATAAACGGAGGGCGTGGGCGAAGGGTGGCAGAAGTGAAATGGTGGCGGGTTTGGAAGCATCTGCATCTCTGAGCTCTCCGAGCAGTATTTTGGCCCTGAACCGCCGCGTTTGTGTGTTGTGCGTGCGTGCTCTTGTCTTTCTCTTGCCCCCATGCGTGTGGGAGAAGGCAAGTGATGCAGCCTTGAGCACGCAGACTGGAACGTGGATGTTGGAGCTTAGCACGCTGGCGTTAGCATCTGATGTCGGTGTCTCTGTGGTGCAGGCGGCAGATGCAAAATGGGGCTGACAACGTTAGGATGGAAGGCGTGGAGCGTGGGTGGCCGCGAGCTACCTCCGCTTGGCCAAGGGGCGGAGGACTTCGCGTGGAAGGTCAGCGCCGTGCCTCTCTGAGACACCCCGCTGGGGGGCTTTGTGAAGGAAGAGGGGGGCTGGTGGCTTTGGGGTACCACAGGACTGGATCTCCTCCCTTCGGTGCCTAAAAGGAAGCGGTGTTTCGACAAGGGAGGAAAAAACCCCAAACTTCTGCCTCTGCGGCTGGTGAATGGGTGAGGACGAGCGGGACCCGGGCCCTTCCCGCTCCTCGCGCGGGCTGCTGTTGGCAGCGCTCCCCGGCTCGTCGTGGCCAGGGGGAGCCTCAGGAGGCACTCCCGGACCCAGCCGCGCCTTATCGCTGCTTGTAGGAAATGATGCAAGGTGCTTCCTCGTACTGACTTCCCTCTGAACGCAGCCTGAGTTCTGCTGAGCGCTGCCTTCCTGGCTGTTCACCTCTCGAGATCAGCTCCTCTGCAGCCATGGGAGCTGAGCCCGGTCAGCGCTACGCCTCCGTTGTTTTGGGGAAAATGTGCTTCTTGCTGTTTAAGCCTCTCCAAGCGTGTCAGGTGAGAGTCAAGAGCCTTAGAGGGAAAGGTCCGAGGACTTTTACTGAAGTGGTTTCAGTGTGGGACTGGTGTTATGGACAGCACGCAGCAGTAACCAGGCGGAGCTGCTCACCTCCTTCTCTTCCCCAAAATCTGCATAGCAGCTCAGGAGCTGCCTGACGTGTGCCTGAGCCACAGCAGATGTCTGCTTGCCTTAATGCACCATGCTGGGAAACCGTGACAGTTCGGGAGATGATTCACGGGCTCTGTACCCACAGTATGAGGCACTTTGCACAGGGCTTGGTGAGCTCCTGGCTTGGGATTAAACTGCCTCGCTAACAGGTGCAGCAACCGAAGCACGTACACCGAAGAAATTTTATTTGAAGAGGTAAGCAGGGCTGAGAGTGCCCGTGCTGGGAGGAGTGGTGATGCCCCCGCACGTGTGTTTTGTCTTCTCAGGTCGGGGCAATGTAGAGGAGGAAACACGGTCAGCTCCCGGGCGGCATGGAGACCCGATTCATGGCAAACTTGCTTCTGCAAGAGCTGTGAGGTTCAGTGAACACAGTGAGAGAGTCGGGGTGCTCCTGAGGCGCTGAGCACCCTCTGGGTGGGTTTGGTCTCGTGCCCTGGGTTGTGGCAGCTGCGGCCTCAGCTGAAGCCATGTGCCGGTTGTGCGTCGCTTTAGTTGTGAGCGAAGTACCGGTCTCTGGAACGAGCCTGTCTGCCCTCTGGTGAAAGCCCTGGGATTGTTTTGTCCCACTTTTAGGTGTCTGAAATGCGGGTCACTGAGACGCAGGACATATCAGTGTGACAACTTTAGGCCTGGAGGGACAGCACTGTCAGTGTGTGAAAGTCAGGACTTGTAGGTCAGCTATTACCAATTAATCTGCCAGGGTGAGCTTGATACGAGCATTGTTTGAAGCCTCTGCTGTAGAGGTTGGTTTCAGGAATTTATATTTCTGGGAATTTATAACAGAACTTGAGTCTTGGCTTTTGGAGAGGGGGAAAAAATGACTGCCTGGGAGCTAGGGGGCTGGGGCCTTGCCTGGGGAGAGCTCGGAAGCGGGATGCTGCACCCTGCATCTGCTGGCTGGCAGCTGTGCCTGCTTCCTCGGGTACGGCGATGCCTGCCAGGACCACGGCCGCCTCTGCGCCGTCTTCACCGGCTTCTGAGCTCAGCTGTGGGGAGAGGCGGAATGTCTCGCGTTTCCAGAAGCTGGATAGCATCACGTTACTTGTTGCGGCAGGTCTCTGCTCGGTGATGCTCGTTAGGGATCGTTAGCGTCCTGCTTGCCAGTGCCAGGTCTGGATGCCGCTGTCAGGCCGCGGCAATGAAGCCCAGCAGCAGTTTCGGGGGCGGTCTGCCTGGCTGCTTCCCCTGAGCGTGTTCTGTTTGTATCCTACAGGACGTGTTGATCATGGACAGTGAAGAAATCCCGACTTTTTCAAGTCCAAAGGAGGAGACTGCATATTGGAAGGAGCTTTCCTTGAAGTACAAACAAAGGTACTGTTGCAGAATTGCAGACTGGGTTTGGTTTTCGATGACCAGAATGTAGCTTAATCTTTCTTCTCAAGACCTTACCAAAATGAGTATTGGGTGTTTTAAAAAGGCTCTCTGTATTTCCAGCTTTAAATCCAGCTTTTGTGTTTCCAGCCTTGTGGAAGCAGAGTGTTTCTCATACAGTGTTACCATGCCACGAACTCAAGGCTATGTTTCAAGCATGTTTGAGCAAGAGAAGAGCTCCTTTTGCGATCATGTGCATCTTTGTATAATTAAAGTGCTGCCTTAAGTAGTAACTTGACATTTTACTGTAAGTAGCTGCCCGTGGGCTTGCCTGGTATCGTTACTGTTCCCTTGGGCTTCTTGTAGCTGAGTTACTGGTATAAAAAGTGGCTGATTTGGTGCCTGCTGCAATTTATTGAAATGTATTGTACTTTGTTGTCCAGCCTGTGTTTCTGTCTGTGCCAGTGAATATTTTAAGGGGGCACACAGCTTTTTGGTTACAAAAGATGACATGAGAGCTTGTTGTCTTGAGTAATACTGTGCTGCTTGTGGGGCAGGGTTTTTGGAGGGGGGCAAAGCACTGGAGGCTCCCAGCTTATTCCCTTTGGAAAGCTTTTCTTGCGTTCCGCGTTACTTGTGTGCCATAGAAGCGAAGCCAGTTATGCCTCTCTCAAGCCCACAGGGCCCAATGTGCAAGCTGCTCTTCTGTTTGGGCTTGCTTTTCGCGGGGGGGCTGGGCATGTGAAGGGGCCTGTCCATGTGGACATCCCCAGGCTGTTCTTGGGCGTCAGAAAAGTCTCTCTGACGCCAATGGGCACGTAGCTTCCTAAAGCTGTGCTAGTTTTCTCTGCGGCTTGCTGAGAGCTAAGCTATAACGTATGGTAAAGATGAAAAATTAATAAGGGAAGTATGCGGAGCGGCTACTTTTAGCAATTTAAAACCTTGCAGTGGTGCAAGGTAAGTAAGTGCTGGCTCCCTACCAAAGCGCTTAGTAACCCTAGGATTCAGAGTTTAATGCTTTTCAACAACCTCCAATTTCCAGGTAGTGCAGAGATGCAGTAACCGGTGTTCTGTGGTACAGTTTTTGACCAAAAGCAGGTTAAAAGCTCACTTTATTTAGTGACTCTCTCAAGTCTGTTAGGGTGAAAGGTAGTGGATTACAAAATCTTTATCAGACTCCCATGAATCCTGGAAAGAGCCTTGGTGTAGGTTGTATTCACACACACATTTAGTGTAGTTGTTTGTTTGATGTCATGGAGTGAATTTCCTCTTATAGCTAAACTTAATGTAGTTTCTCTGTTCATCTTTCATTTTCCCCTGCAGAGGTCTATGGATGACGTTTAAGTACTTCAAAACTCATGGTTGTTTTTTTTTTTTTTTAGCTGATTATTTTTAAAGAGCAGTGGACTTTGTTTTAACTTGAGAGATGCTGCATTTTCAACTGATGAAATCGTCTCCTTTCAGCTTCCAGGAAGCTCGTGAAGAGCTGGCTGAATTTCAGGAGGGAAGCAGAGAATTAGAAGCTGAGTTGGAGGCACAGCTAGTGCAAGCTGAGCAGAGGAATAGAGATTTGCAAGCAGATAACCAAAGACTGAAATATGAAGTGGAAACGTTAAAGGTAGGTCTCGTCTGTAATAGCATTGCCTCTTCCTACAGATATGTCTTGGATATCATTTTAGGTTGTATGGTCTGTTCTTGGTCACTGAATATCCAAATGAAGTAAAGGAGTCATCTGTTTAAGATCCAGTCTTGAGCATGGTAGGTACTCCAAATAAGGCCAGCAACCTACTGGAGAAATTTCTGGAGGAATTTTTCTTGTTCACATCATTAAACTCTTGTCATTGAGTTTGTGCTCACTTGTTTGAATTCTCTAGGCTTTGCCAAGTGGTAGCTTTATTATTTACACAGGCAACAGCAGCATAGCAACAGGGTGGACAACACAAGTATGTTTTGTCAGACCACTGCGTTGTCATGTTTCTTTGCAATTTTTTTTTTTTTTTTGCCCAGAATGTCTCCTTGGTTTTATGAGACCTTGAAGAAAGCTGAAGATGGGTGATATGTGCACATCTTTCATAGAGATTTTCCTAATTCTTTCTGAACAGCTATATCTGGGGAGACAGGAATTGCATAAGGATCTGTGTGTGCAGAAGATGCATTTTAATTAATGCATCTGCATTAACAAGTTCTTGCCTCTTTTGGGGTCTTGAAAAGTATCTGTTCTGGTAATCTTGGACTATTTTAGTGAAGGCAAGGGTTGGAAACTTACCCAATGGAAATAAGGCTTTTGGGATTACTTATTCACATATCCAGTCCCAGTTATGTCTGTAAGGCCAGTGCACGTTTTTTAAGGTCAGCAGTTTTTCCATAAGCCCCTGTCTGTACCCTTAGAGCTGGTGAGAGTGTGTTTGGGAATTAATTCTTCCCATCTTTCAAAGATAAACTTGTGGACCTGGAGGTTTTGTAACAGATTTCAGTGGCTCTAATTTTCGGTAATGGAGATGTCAGATGAGTTCTGGTAACAGTGTGGCTATTGTCAAGGGAGAGAGGCACTGAAGGGGAGGCTGTGCAGTTAGATTTCTCTCTAGTTTTCTAGATGTTTGAGGCTTCAGAGCAGCTGTCAGTGCAGGCTGTTAGGAACAGATGCAGGGATACGTCTCTGAACAGCCAGCTGGGTCGTGATGAGAAGTCAGTGCACAATGCAGTGTTTGTGATTTTTATCCTGTGTCCAGTTCTGACGTTCAGAGTATGTTCCTTCTGCCTTCACGGTTCTTGTGTATTACCAGCAATCCCAGATCAGCAGATGTTACTTTGTTTGTCCCATTTCACCATTGAAGACTTGGAGAGTGTATGCTACTGATATTTACCTCGCTGTTTCTCTTTCTTTCAGGAGAAACTGGAGCACCAGTATGCGCAAAGCTACAAGCAAGTGTCGTTGTTAGAGGATGACCTGAGCCAGACACGGGCCATTAAAGATCAGCTACATAAGTATGTGAGGGAGCTGGAACAGGCCAACGATGACTTGGAACGTGCAAAGAGGTGAAGGCTGCAAACCTCTTATTTCCTTAAAGCATTCACCAGATCTTTTCTTTGTTACTCAGATTCATCATTTTATTATTCCTTTAAAGAGGGGAAAAAAGCACCCAAATAAATAAATCCAAAGACACTTGATTCTTTTTACAGTGCAACTTTACTCTTGGAGTTCACCTCCATCAGCTGGTAACGTTACTTTAGGTCCCAACACAAGCTTTTCTTGATGTAAAGTACTTCATGTTCTTGTGAGAAATGAGCAGTGCAAGCAGGCTTAGAGCAAGCCAGGTCAGTGCACTGGTTTTGATACTACCAGCTGGGTGACTCGTATATTTGTGATCCTTGTAGCTCAAAGCTCCTTTGAAGTAAGAAGCTCGTGCTTTACATAGTCCCTTTTAAATTAAACAGGCCAAAGGAGTCTCCTGTTCCTTGCATAACAGCTTAATGACTGTAGGGAACAAATGTGGCCTGTATAAATGCACAAAATGAACAGGCTGCTGTTAGAAACGCCCAGTTTTGGAGTAGATCATGCTTCCGTTTTGCTGAATGGGAATTTTGCCACTGATTCAGTGGGACCAGGAATGAGCCTCCGGCTATCTGGCAAAAAGATCTGAGAGCTGAGGCCCTGTTTCCACAAGGCTCTTAACCTCATGACTAACTTTTGACACATATGAGTTGTCCCACTGAGATCATGGAACGAATATCCCAGTGCCCTTCTTTCTGTGCTCCCTGGGCTGTTGCCTGTTCCTCCTGAGGTGATTCACTGATTAAATATGTGGCTTTGGAGAGTGGCTTGGGAAGCATGGAGCTAGGTGCGCTAGACTGGCTCTTTCCCAGCTCTTTGGTACGTCTCGGAGAGCCAGATGCTATCATGTTCTTTTCATCTCACTCCCTGGCTTCTTTGGAGTTTTAGTCTTTTCTAAGAAGCATTTCCATAGCTTTCAAATGACTAACTTGAATGTAGCCCCTGCTAACATTTTTCCTCTATTATGTTTTTGAATACGCTTTTATGTCAGTTGAGCCGAAGAACCTAATATTCTGGATTTTGTTTCTAGGGCAACAATAGTTTCATTGGAAGACTTTGAACAAAGGCTGAACCAGGCTATTGAGAGAAATGCATTTTTAGAAAGTGAACTGGATGACAAGGAATCATTGCTAGTTTCTGTCCAGAGATTAAAGGATGAAGCGAGAGGTACGCCTTTCTTGATTAGTTCTGTGTCTTGGTACATTGTTGGCTTGCTAACAGAGACGTGTAGCAACCAAAGCTCATGTTTATAGAAAGCTTCACATAATGAGACTCAAACTAGATTTGTAATATAAGCATTGGGATTTACTTACTAACGTTATGTTCTCTATTCTTTGTATGTCCACTGTAGCTAAGAGGAAAAAATTCCTCATGTAGGGCCAAATTAGTATCAGATTCATTCAGGATTTTTAACCAAGGTGAGTAGAAAAATACTGTGTTCCACAGATCTAATAGAGTTGAGAACTGTGTTCCAAAAGATCCCACTCTCTGTGGTTTTGTGCCTTGTATAAGAAGGGAAAGTACAGGAGATGACAGGGAAATGCATGATTAATGGTAAACAACTATCTTTAAAAATGCTGTCTACTGTATACTTTCTAAACCTGTTAGAAATTGTCTGGCTTATTTAAGATATTCCAGTAAAGGCTGCGGTTAGGCCTGTAGGATCAGAGATGTTCAGGATATGGGTTATAATCAAGAGCTGGGAATTCCCCGATAGATTTCACATTGAGGACAAGGAACTTTATATAAAATATATATAATTATATAAATAAATAAATTTTATATATATCTATGTATTTATATATATATATATATATATATATATATATATATATATATACATTTTAATGGTTGGGGAACATGACTTCTCTAATGGGACAAGCTGCTCGTAAGCCTGCCATCGCTGTAGTTTAGAGATTAGGGTTTTTCAACATTCTTTTCAAAGTGAAGCTCTCTAAAACAATTCCTCAGTGAAGACCAAGATCTGACTGTAAGACCATACACTTGACAATAGGCTGGGATTTCTTTCTTGGTGTTCTTTATGAGCCTCTTTGGAGCAAGTTTGTGCTCCACAAACTGAAAGCCACTATTGGAAAAGTTTTTTTTTTTTTTTTTTATAATAAATGTGAAAAAGGAGATTAAGTATTTTCTGAAGATATGTATTGCAGTTTGGGGTTAGGGCAGTAGTACTGGAGAAAACAGCAAAACCTAGGGGACTGTTTTCTAGAACACTGGAAGAATCGTCAAATGAGGCATCCTGTTTCTTGGATGAGTCATTTGGAAATTTTTAGCATTTGGTCGGATAGCAAAGTTGCATGTTATTCCCCTGACAGCGAGCAGGAACACTAAGCACTAAAAGAACAGATACGGTGTTAAAATCAAATATAACATTTCTGATTGAACAGCCACAAATACTCTTTTAGGTGTCCAAATAGGTTTTCACTTCAGTTGTGCTGTTTTCCTCAAAATCTTTCCTAAAAATTCAGGATAACTTAAAAGCCATATTGTACAATGGACTTGATGATCCTAGGGGGGTCCCTTCCAGCTCGGGATATTCTATAATTCTCTTTCCCTGTCTTTTGGACTACTGGCCTCTTCAGTCTGCTCTTTCACTGTTGAGGAATCAAGAAACGTTGGATGCAACTCTTTGACTGTCTCTGGCTAGTGTGCAGTCCTGTGGATTATTAACTGGAAGAATAACGTGGGGAATTAGAAACACAAGACTAGGTCATTAATCTGTTCTGCCAGCTTCTATTCAAGTAGGAGCCGAACGCAGTTTAGCAGGCATTTGTGACCAGCTGGGTGTTTTGTAGCACACTTTCCATGGAACTCAAACTACGAGTGGGGAAGATGCTGAGGCCAAGTCACGTGCTGTGCTCCTTGGGGCCACGCAGCTCTCTGGGCCGGGGGATCTCTGCTGCCTCCTTACAGCCAGCTGTAACGGGAAGGGATGGTATCGAGCTGCGTCTGATTTGAGATGGGGATTTCTGCTGCTGGAGAAAGCCAGCAACAGTGAATTTGTGTTCGGTTGTTGCAGAGTATTCCCCCTTCCCCTCTAAAAAAAATGAATAGAGAGTTAGAGAAATCTGTTGCTAATATAATTTTTTTTCTTTTTCCTTCTTTCAATTCTCAGACTTACGGCAAGAGCTGGCAGTACGGGAAAGGCAACAAGAAGTCACCCGAAAGTCTGCGCCTAGTTCTCCGACTCTAGACTGTGAAAAGATGGATTCGGCTGTCCAGGCGTCTCTCTCCTTGCCAGCTACACCTGTTGGAAAAGGATCAGAAAATAGTTTTCCTTCCCCAAAAGGTATAACTCCTAGAAACTGTGCCTAGTTGTTTGGCATTATGTTCTGCATGTCAAAAATAGTTTCAGACCAGGTCCTTGTTAGTAAACTTTAAGTAAACATAGGTACATGTGGATCCAACGTGCATTGCATAAGGTGTTTTTAAATCCTGGAGCAGCATCAGGACTGCTTATTGAGTATAAGGAGCAAGTGTAGAAAAGAAAGGCTCTGAAGCTTAGCTACCACTTTGGGGCAGTGAGGATTGCACTCTGCAGCAGATGCCTGCAGTAGAGCACATTTGGGGTTGCAAGGAAGTGCAGTGGCTGATATTTCAGCTTAAGTGGAGAGCAGCAGTGGACGGTAAATGCTGGGTAGTAATTCTGACTGTCTTAGTTACCACACTTGCTTTCAGGGGTGCTGTTTTCTCTGTGAGGCAGCAAGACGTTAGTCCGGTCCTCTTCCCATCTGGAAGGCTCTGGACAATCACATGGATTAAGACTTTTTTTTTTTAAATTAGAGTAGATTCCAGAGGAAGCTCTGGTTGGATTAGATAGATTGCAGGCAGTAGCCTTGCAGATGGGGAGTGCATGAACTCTGCTTTTAGGTCTAATGGGAAGAGGGCAGTGGACAGGAATTGAGCTTTTTCTTCTTTCCATGGCTAGTGATTGTGCAGCCTGTGTTACTGTGGAGTAATAGTATGAAGAGTCTGCAGCAGGATTTTAGGTTTACCCTTTTATATCAAAGTTATTTAAAAAATTGAACTGTGGAGGAGCAACTTGTATAATAAAACATGTTTTTTTGCAGCTATACCAAACGGATTTGGTACCAGCCCTCTTACTCCTTCAGCTAGAATATCTGCACTCAACATTGTGGGAGATCTCTTACGGAAAGTGGGGGTGAGTGCTCTGTGCTGAAGTATCCCTAGTTCTGTGCTGCTCTCACTGAGCTTTCGTCCTTGTATGCAATTAAAAGAAAGCCTTGGCCCATGCTGAGTTAATGGTATAGTTTCCAAGGTGTCTCTTCCAAATCATCCACATTTAGTGTTTAGTACGTGATAATGTTTGTTTTGTAATTATCTCGATTTATAGAGCAGGTTGCTGAAGTTCTGATGCCAGCTTTGTTGATGAAATTCATATTTGGAGTAAAAGAAATCTTCAAACATTTTGGTACCTGGGGCTAGGCGCAGCAGCCACTTGTTCATATTTCAGATGGGTCCTGCAGCTTTCTCTGAGTTTTTTCTAAGACCAGGACTCGGAACTGAACCTCAGACTTGGGGTGCCCACTGCACAATTGTTTTTATGTCATGGCAGGTGTGCTGAAATGAGACTGCCAGTCTCTCTGCTTGTGCCTGAGGAGATCTTGCAACAGTTGCTGAAAATTTAAATAAATAAATTAAAAAAAAATAGAGCCCTTTGGTAAGAAAGTGAAAAAAATAAATCAGGAGAAAGCCAAATGTTCCCATTTGCAGTTGATTGGGAAGTGAAATGTGTGAGCCTTTAAAGGGATTACAACTCTAAGCAGGGAAGAAGTGGTTTAAACATCTGTTACAGCGTTGCTTTGGATGCCAGGCTTTCCAGTTGAATGAAGACATGACTTTTGAGTTATGAGAAGCTGGTTTAAGTGCCTCAGTGGTTAGTGTTTTGAGTGCAAGCATGGGTAGCCTCGGTGTCTAGCCTCCAGGGCTGGCTTTCCTCTGTCCCTTGTGGTTAACACTGAAAACAGAAATAGCTGCAATCGAGATGGTTGTTTTAGCGAAGTTTGAAATAAAAATTACATCTTCGCTTGCATTTGGAACTGGTGAGCTCAAAGCTGGTTTGAAAGGGCAACAGGACAACTCGGGGTTTAGAGAGTGGCATGTTTAAAATGGGATCATTGTAAGAGTCTGCAGGGGATTTAGGGAGCTTAATCACAATCCCATGTGATTACTCTGCAAGGACAGGAAATGCCAAATAAGCATGCTTCTTTCCCAGTCTGCTCTTAAACACACACTCTGCCAGTGATGCAAAATTCCAGCTCATGCATTTGTTTAGTAATAATTATAGGAAGTTCAGGATTTCTTTGGGCTGGCTACACATAGGATGCCTCATCCTGTGCCTCAGATTCCCTTTCTCTCCAAGAATTTCCCCTCAGCTTTCTTGCTCGCATGTGAGACAGCAAGTTACTTGGCACAGATCACACTGGCTATTTCCAGTGGAAAGATGCTTTGAGACCAAGAGATAGGTAGGTATCTTTGTGTGGAATCACTAAGGAAGATTAAAGGGGTTTCTAGGAGACAACGTTATCGTGTTCACTTATTTCTGTTAGTATGTCAGTACTGTATTAATGGAGTACTTTACTACATGGAATCGGACAAAGTCCCGTGTGCTACCAAGGAGTTGAATTTTTGTCTCTAGTATACATGCCTGTGAGTGTGTGAATGCACCCACGCACGAGGTGGATATAGCAAATAATTGCAAGGATGTGCTGCTGGACCAGACAGAGGTTCATCAAGTTAAACCTCCGTTTGTGATAAACGGCAGAAGGGGCAGGTAATGTGCTGAAGTGAAGGAGAGAATCAGGATTTTGGTCTCCTTCCTGCCAGGAGTCAGTGGATGAGGCAAGTCTGGTACCTTGCATAGAGGCAAAAGATCTTGCCAGGCTTGCTTGGAAGTAGTAGAGATGAGGTAGAAACCCTGAAGATGGGCTTAGCTGCCTTTGTTTCTGTTATCTTATTCTATGTCTGTAGTACCTCTTCTTCTGAAGCTTATTTGGGGGATTAAGAAACTGGCCATGTTTTGTGGGCAGTGATTAAGAAAGAAATGCCAGAAGACGTCTTGGGGAAAATTCCCACTTTACAAATATACAGTCCCTCCCGAAACTTGAGGATTCTGCTTTTGGTTCTGTGAGTCCTCTGGTTAGCTTATGGCAGCCTGACTCAAGTTCTTAAAGCAAGAGGTTTCAGTAACTTCTGCTAAGTTTCTTTCTTTCTTTAGGTACCTAAATGAGAGTTGATATGTTCTAAAATCCTAGCCCTAATGGAAGCAAAACGTGCCTGGCAGTCTGCATCAGCATCTCATTGTGTGGGTTTCAATTCTGGCTGGATGACAGAGAAGACAACAGCATTGTTCCTATTTAGTTCGCTTTTTGCCAAAGATGATTACACTGGGGTGATCACACATGGTGATCTGTGGTCATGTCAAAGCCTGAACTTGAGCAGCAAAATATTTTCTCTTAATCTTTTTTTTTTTCCTCCTTTCACAGGCCTTAGAATCCAAATTAGCTGCTTGCAGGAATTTTGCAAAGGACCAGGCATCACGGAAATCTTATATTTCAGGGAACGTTAACAGCGGCATGATAAACAGCAATGGTGCAAAGTATCCTCACCCAGGACATACTTCTTTCTTTGACAAAGGGTAAGTCAGGATGCCTTTTTACGCTAAAGGAGAGTGTGTTTCAGGATGCTACGTGAAGCAGAAGGTTTTTTGGCTTGTTTTTAGCCCACCACAGCTTTCATCCAGTAAGACAAATAATTTGTGGAGCCAAATTCTCAAGGGGATGGAGAAGCAAGAATATACTGTGGACTTAGGTGTAAAGAAAAGAGAAAAGCAAGCGTGTGACCTCTCGGCTGGTAGGATGCCAGTGCCTGTTCTGCCCCTCTGCTGCCTAATCTCTTGGTGGCTGCGTTAAACCCACTAGTGAAGTGATCGTGGCCTTCAAAAGGATCTCAAGAAAATAGTGGAGGAGTTGCCATAGCTACTGGTGCGCTTGTGCGTGGGGAGTGAAACCGCAGACCTGGAGATTCCCTCGGTAAGAACAGCTCAGTGCGGGCAGCAAAGGTTCACTTGGAGGGTGACGTCCTCTTTACTTCCCCCGTCTATTAGCGGAAAAGAAAACGTCATTAATTGTGCAATTCTAGGTGACGGAAGGGGCGGCTGTCCTCATGCTGGCTCTGTTGCGCATCAGCCGGGAGGCCAGAAACTGCTTTCGCAGGAAAGAACGCCCCGTGTCTCTCACATGACTCCCCTGTACTCTGGGCTTCCTCTCTGATACAGGGAAGTGATTCAGCAGGAGGATTTTCCCAGTCCTTCATAGCGCAGGGCCCTGTGGTTGTACGAGCCGCACTGAGGAGCAGGACACACAGCCGAGCTCTCCTCCAGCGTTACCCAGTGACACTGACACCTGCGCTTGGTGTCACTGCACAAAACTCCCTCCATGGTTGTAGTCTTCCATGTTAAATCTCAAGCCAGTGCAATTTTAATGCTAGTACTCAGCACATCCTCAATCTAGAATTTATTTTAGAGCATTAAATGAGTTGTTACCAACCTGAAGAGTGCCATATAGAGAACAGTCGAGCTGGGCTTCTGGAATCCTTGTGTGAGCTGAATCATGTTGCTATGTGGGCAGCAGGGCAAGTTGCATCTTAGAAACAGGCATGCAGAGTTTTTAGAGCCACTGTTGTTTGTTGCTTTTGCAAAGGAAGTGTTCAGATATTTAACAAGGTCATCATCACGTGCAAATCAGACAGGCTTTTAGGGTCGTCTGCATACTGGTAGGCTGACCGGGGTCCGCACAGCACCACAGCAGTGCTCACACTTGCAACGCAGGCTTCGTTTCATGTGCAAGCTGTCAGGGTAGTGCTAGGGAGAGATTAGAGCTGTTCTTAGCAGGCAGCACGGCTATATTGAGTTGTGGTGTGATAAATAAGCTGATTGCTGTGTGGGGCGGGGGTCACTTTTAATTATCCAGATTGTCATCATACTTTGTCACCTGGGCTGGCTGCCTGCAGTTCAGAGCAGGTTGAAAAAGGCTTAGAACCACAGCCTGTTGATAGATAACTTCTCCAGGAGACTTAGGGGACGTTGGCAGGCTAGAAAAGTGAGTGGAAATGACCGATGCACATACCTGCAGGTTGTTAGAGATCCTTGTGTGGCCCTGCTGTCCTGTCTCTCTCCTCTGTGCTCATATGTGCTGCTGCTGATGGGGCAGTGGCTCGCACCTTACCCCTTACAGCTGCCCCCGCTTTGCCTTCCTGCCTCTCCCATGGGCTGGGGGTGGATGCAGCGCCTGTGCTGCACACACGTCTCCACAACTGCCGTGTAAAACCTGTATAATTTTGTCTACACACATAGACAAGCTGAACGGAGCCCTCGCGTCGGTGAGGTCAGCCCCGCGGGCGCCGGATCCATTGCATGTCGTGGTGGCTGGGCACGAGGGGCCGAGCCGAGGCGTGCCTTTTCTTCTCCCCTCTTCTCCTCCTTTCTCTCCAGCCCCTGTACTCTCCTCCCTGCCCCAAATTGTCGCTGGAGCCTGAATCAGCCACGCGTGCTCGTAGACCCGGTCCAATCTGCAGCCGCTGCCTTATGAACAGCCAGTTGTTGGGTGGTGGGATTGTGACAGAGGTAATTCAGCCACGTCATTACAGTTCCATTTACTTTCCTTCCTTCGCCATTTGGTTGGTTAAAGTGTTTGACGAGTCTCTATCTCTCATCAAACGCCTGCTCTCCGCTTGCTGAGCGGAGCTGAGCAGGCACCTAAAGGTGCAGGAGTTGGCACAGTGGGAGCAGGGATGGGAGCAATTACCTCAGCATCGTTTTAGGGGATGTTGGGAGAACAGCTGGGCTTGCACGTGAGCTTTGCTGGAGAATTGGAAGAGTCAGGACTTATCTACTGGTTTTTTTTTTTCCTATTTTTTTATGCTCCACCAAGTCTGGTATAAGATTAGTTTCCTACAGGCTTGCTCCTTTAGGAACATGATGTTTCTGTCCAGCCACCAGGGCCTAGCAGAACAGCACCTGCGGATGTTCTCCAGTAGATACTCGTTTCTTGCAGTCGTAATTGTTCCTAATTGTTACGACCTTCTATCCAGTTGGGGAATAAAATGGCTCTGACCTTGATGGCTCCGCAGAGGCTTGGCACCAGAATAGCTGAGCTGAGGCAGCAGAGAGCCAAGATCGGGTGTTTGTTCCTTGGGGCATGAACTCTTTGTTCGCTTCTCCCCTGCTCCTCTTCCTGCTTTCTGGGATGTCAGTTGTTGTAATTGATGTTTATTCTTAGGTTATTTCTGTGAATCTGCTGGGCTATGTTTTTTAAAAATAATAATAAAGAAAAAAGCTAAATTTAAACGTGAGAAGCATCTCTGCTTGCACACTTCTGGCAGTCCCGTGATGCACGCGGGTACGGTTACATGGACACAGATGTCCCCAGCCCTGACTGTAATACACCAGAAAGGAATCAGGGTGGTCTTGCTGTTCCCTAGTCTACCTTATTAAAAAAAAAATTCCCAGGGAAAGAGGGAACCCTTCTGAACTGTGGGTAAATCAGGTGCAGGTGAGTAGTTCCACGTCCCATACTGTGCTTTGCAATGCTCTGAGCTTTTATTTGGGTCACGCACTTCAGCAGTGGAGCGTGGTGGGAGTGCCGGTGGTCGCTGACATAGGATCCCCAGCCTGCCGCGCAGAGCAGTGTCACTATGCAGAGGTCAGAGCAGAGGCCAGGTGAGGTTCAGTTAAACACCTTTGCTTTTCCCTGTTTGTTACATCCAGGGTTATGCCCAAGAATGTCTTTACTGTGTGCATAAACTGTTTCAATTTTTCTCCACTAGGCGTGAAAAGGTCATATTCCCCACCTTGGTCATGGGTAAATGAATTCATTTACAATGATAAGCTGCATGCATTTTAACGCTGGTGCTTGGAGGTGCAGACTTGGTGGTTACGCTAACTGCATGAGGAAGCTCTCTTAGCATTACAAACTAATAGGCAATGATCAAAGCCCGAGGCTGTCCTCTCTTTCTCCTTACTTTCTGGTGCTGTGACCAGTTGCAACCATAAGACTGAGTGCTGCTTGCTTTCTCGGTTTAATATTTCTTCAAATACATGCATGTTTCTGATGGAATCAGACACATCAGAGATATGGGATGAAGTACCGCTGCTGTTAATTTAGTTAATTTTGAAAATTAGTCCACCCTTCGGTCATGTTTTTCCTTCAGCACTGTTGGATGTTGGCTTGCCGGTGCTCGGCCGCCGTGGCTCCGGATAAAAGCAAACAAAGGCACCGACGGGCGGTGTTGGGGAGAGGACAGGAGCCTGGAGCACGTGCGGCGAGGCAGCGGTGCTCCCGCTCCTGCTCCGTGAACGTGGAGGGTCGGTTCCCCGCCGTGTCCGAAGCGCGGTTCCCTGCCAGCTTAATCTGCACGGCCTTGTCCCCATCCTCCTCCCCACATCCCCGCTCTGGGCGTTCTTGTACCTTCTCGTGCTGCTGGTGCACTTGGAGGAGTGAGGGGACGGTTTTAAAGCACTGATCTGCCTGGAAGCGTTTTCCTCTTGCGTTCTTGGTAGGCTGGGCTCCAGGTATGCGTTGATCACATCAGTTCACTCTTCTGGCTGGGTTATTCAGCTATAGGACAATCTTCTGTTGGGGCTCTGTTTGATACTTAAGAGCTGAGGGAATCTCGGAGATATTGTGCTGAACTCAAAATACAGATTAGCGAGTAAAAATCTGTCTTGAGTAATCGCAGGGCAGAGAGCTGTTGGAAATGGGCGCAAAGTTCCTGCCACTGTCGGGACCCACGGTCGGAAACACCCATCAGAAGCCACCGCAGGGGACGCTTCCAGCAGGGACTGGTGCCTTCAGCTCCACCTGAAGCACCAGAGGCTGATTTCTCAGCAAGCCCCGAGCAAGAGCACGGTGCGGGCGCTGCAGAGCGCGTTGGGTTGGGTCCGAGTGGTCGGGGAAAGCGGCAGAAGCAGGAAGCGAGTGACCTTGCAGGGATTAATCACCGAGGGCACGTCTCCGGGCAGCGTCAGCGCTGCGTGCACCCTGCCTGCGTGCCAGCCTGGATGGAGCAACGTGAGTGCTCCTGGCGCTGTCCGGGTGGGCCACGACGGGAAGGTCTGGCCCTAGAGACTGAGCAAAAGGTTCTCTTCCCAATTTATTTCCCGGAGGTTGGGCAGGAGTCATCCAGCACACTGTATTTGTTCTTCTTTTCTTTTACAACTGCTCTGCTTAACTTTAATTTTCCTTTAACTTTGTTTCTAACTGCAGTAATGCTAATTTTTTTTTTTTTTTTTTGTGCATTTTTGTTAACAACAGAAATCCACGGCTGGTAAGACATCAGTAAACCCAGCCATAATGCCAGCTTTCAGCATCCCCCCCCCATTTGCTGCTACTATCTGAAGCCTTTTTCTGTGCCCCACTTACTGAACTGGCTTTCTGCAAATCAAAGCTGCTTCTCCATCTTTGTGCACCGAGGGCAAGTCTGGGCGAGCAGTGTGCAGCGAGCCACGCGGGTTCAATGGGAGCTGATCCTGGGAGAAGCTGCTGCCGCAAACGAGCACTCTGCTCTGTCTTGGTATTCTTCTTTTAATTAACAAATGAGGGGGAAACCTCACAGAGCTTCTAAACAAGGTTTTAATCTTCTCCATCTTCAGCAGAAAGCCTGCTTGTGTCTCCCTTGTGCGTTGTAGTGCTGTAAGCGCTCCCCGTCTCGCGCAGTGCTGGCACCTCTTCACCTGACCGATGTCCTCGCCCGTGCCCCTTCTCGTGGCGCTGCTGCCAGCGAACCCGCGTTACAGCTGTTCACCAGCTCTGCCTAAATCGGCTTCTCCGTAAGGATGGGTTAGTGCCTTGGTCCCGGAGCGATGGACGTGCTCCACCTGCAGTTTAGCTTTGGAGAGTGAGGTCAGGATGCAGAACAGCATCGGGCTGCGGCGCTGGCGCAGCGTTGCCAGCGGGATGCTGCAGGAGGGCGGCCGTGAGGGCCGGTGCCCGCAGCCCACGTGCAGCACTGCAGGCAGCGACCGTGCAGGGCTGGGACAGGGACACGGCGCCTCTCCCCAGGCGGGGCTGGCACTGGGGGTGCCGCAAAGCCCTGGGCCTGCAGCATTCGTCCTCTTGCTGCCCCCGCCTCTGAGCTGGGGCTCGTTCTTTTTGTCTCGGGCTTCACGGGGTTATTTGTGATGCTGGTGATTTAGGCTGAGTCCTGTCACATCTGCGTGACATCTGCGCAGAGTGCCCGATTGCTTCGTGGCTTCTGGCCTTGTTTGTCTACCGCTGGGAGACTGGAAAGGCTCCGGCGCTGCTGGACGTGCCTCAGAGCAGGAGCTGAGGAGAGTCAGACGTGTGTGGTGTCCTTTAGAGGTGGAACTGCCTGCATGGGCAGGTCTGCTGGGCGCGGGTGGCTGCAGGTGAGTCTCCCCCACGGGGTGAAACCCGGTTTGGGAGCAGCCGGTGCCCCAGAAGTAGCACTAGCTGAGAGGTTGGGCGGTCCCTGCGGTAGTGCCATGTGTAGTGCCACGCGTGGGGATTCAATCCCAACGCACCCACCAGGCAGCGCGGAGCCTGGGGACGCGCTCCCTGCTGCGCCGCAGCCGCTCGCTGCCTTGCGAGGACGCGTTCGTCACTTCTGTCCCACTTCAGGGACACGTTTGTCACTTCTGTCCCACTTCAGGGACACGTTTGTCCCTTCTGTCCCGCTTCAGTCCCTGTGCAGGCCGCAGCGTAGGGAGCAAGGGCACTTGCAGGACAGCGTCTGTCCGTGACAGCAAGGGCTCTGAGTTTTGCACAGGGAAACATGACAAATCTGTAGAGCTTGGCTTTAATGTGACTCACCAGCCATGACCCTTCCATGCTGCTGCTATCAAACGTCCGTTTTCTGTTCAAGAGGAAGCAAACCGCCACATTTTAATCCTATTTGGTTTTTGTTTCTCCCCTGCCCTACTTGGCAGAGCTGCTTTCTAGCTGATAACTAATTTGCAGAGTCATGTCGGGATCAAGTTGGCTTCGTGCCCCTTCATTCAAATGAGAACAGCGGAATACATCTGCCCCGAAGCCTCTGCCACCAGCTTTTTGCTGCACGCAGGCCTGGGGGCACTCGCCTCTGGAATGCATCAAATTAATGCTCGAATGGACGTTGAAATTTCGAGCTTAACAGGGAGGAGATGGAAAAGGTGTTTCCTCCGTGCTCTGACAGTGGTGTGGGAAGGGAAACAGCACGGCCCCTGCAGCAGCGAGCCACGTGTTACCCTGGGAATCCGCCCTTGCTAGCAAGTGTCCAGTTTTGCTCTTCGTCTGCTCCTCGGGAAGGATTTTGTAATTGCCCAGCACAACAGCAGCAGCTCTGGGTTTGGTGGCACATCCCAGCCCCGGGAGGCGTAGGGTCAGCAGTGAATGCGAGCAGCGCAGGAGCCACGTGCTGTGTGAAAGGGAGTGTGGAAACCACAGGGATCTGCCCCGGGGACGCTGTTGGGAGCCTGTCCCCAGCCGGAGTGCCACGCTCATGCCAGCTGCTGGCACGGTCCTGCAGCCTGCGCTGCTCTGAGCGCCTCGGGTGCAGCCCGGGGTCCCCCAGCAGCCAGCTCCCGGGGCGGCAGCTTCTGCCTCCCTCCCCAGCCCTCCGAATTCTTTTCGCTCCTGCCTTCAGCGGGCAGCACACGGGGGCGAGGTGCTGTCCTGGGGGAGGGAGGAAATTGCTGCTTGTCCTCAGGGCTGTGGCGATGGAGATCAGCAGATGGTGAGCTCAGACGGGCGCTGTGTGTTGAGCCTAATTAGAGAAGAGCTGTCAGTGCTATAACTGTGTAGTGAGAAGCTGTCGTACCCACGTGCGCCTCTCCCAGCCCCCGGGGAGGGCTCTGCGTGCCTCTAGCTCCCGCAGAGCTCTGGGAAGGGGGCAGCCCGTGGAGGCCGGGGGCTTGGGGCTTCACAGGGGAGCCCCTGCTGCACCCCAGGCTCCGCTGTGCTGCAAGAGCCACCTGTGACAGACCTGGGGGCTTGGCTGCAGCTGGCCCTGGCCCTGCAGCACCCCCTGCCCTGGGGGCTGCCTGTTGCTCGCTGTGCAGCCCCAGGGGCTGGAGCCACCCGTCTTGTGCCTTGGGACGGATGCTGTGAGGGGGTCTGAGGAGGAAGGAGAGGGGTCTGTCTTCCAGCTCCTGGTGGTGGGCGAGGCGAGCGGGACCAGCTCCCAGGGGTGCGTGTCACTGATTTACCTCTCTCTCGTTGCTTCCCAGGGCAGTAAACGGCTTTGATCAAGGTCCCCCTGGACTGGGAGCCTCCAGACCTTCGTCAGCACCTGGCATGCTCCCCCTGAGCGTATGAGTCAGCGCGAGGTTGTGTTCGGAGTTGCGGATGCTTTTCTCAGCCCACCAAGAGAAGAACTGCTTCAGTTTCCGCCCCATTCCCACCCCGCTGGACCACGACCCGCACCGTGGCATGCAGCAGGGCCTGCCTGGCCACTGCTGGAGGAGACCCTGTGCTCGCAGCCCTTCGCGTCTTGTTAATAGTTAACTTTCTCCTGTTGCTGTAGTGGACGTGCTCTGACTTGGCCCCACGCTCTGTGTCGCGCAAGCTGAGCCACGTAGTGCTCTGTTTCAGGGGCTGCAAAACCTCGGCCAGGTGCTCCTTGACCCGTCACTTTAATCTCTTCTCTAACTTAGGTTTGGCGTGACAAAAAACATTCGCCGCTTTTCTTAAAGGCCACACTTCTCCCTGCCTGCCCGCTGCAGTATCCTGCCATTTAAGACACACAGCTGCTGTCCTCCCCGCAAAGCTCAAATCTCTCAAACCATGCTGGGTAAGGCTGGGGGGAAGAGGGGAGCAGACGGGACGTTTGCATCGGGGAATCGGGTCCTGGGATGTGACTGTGTTACCGCAGCTCAATAAATGATGGCGGTGCTGGTGTGCAGCTGGCTTGTGTCTGCCTCCGGCCGTGCCCTGGAGCCAGCAGGGGAGGACGAGCACAGCCCCTGCTGCTCCTCCTGCATGGCCCGGGGGGTGCCAGCAGCCTTGGGGGCGACTGTCACGGGCCCAGCACGCGTCAAACACCATCACAGCCCTTAGCTCGAGCCGGCAGCGGGACCTTGGCTGGAGCATTCACGTGCAGGGCAGCAACATGGGTGGCTGCTGCAGCGAGCATCTGTTTGCCTCGTGCCTGGCCCCAGTAACCTGCCCGCCCCAGTAAAACTTCCACGCCTCTCCAAACTGGAGCTCCTTAGGAAGCCACTAAGCCAATGGGTCGCACTGCCCATGAAATGCCCCCTCCCAGGACCCCATAACCATCGAAACCATGTTCAGATCTGTGTAATACGTGACTGGATTTTACAGCATCACCTGCAGGCTTCTGTGACAGTTTTGGGCGACTGTGTAGCTTGTGGGTCTTTCAGGCAATGTATTTGTGCGAGTTCTCTGTCTATGTGCCTCAGAGTCGGTGGATTTCAAAATGAACCAGCAACCCCAGCTGGGGTTTGATCAGTAGGTTTAAAAGATCTTCCTTTCTGGTTTGGTCCATCACATTCCGTTGGCTCTGCAGCTCTAAGTTGGTTTATTTACAAATGCCGAGAAAAACCATTGGCCCCAGCAGAAGGGAGGGGGAACATCACCCCTTGCCGTTAGGGCTCGTATGGTTCCCCCCGTTCCTGTGCATCCTCTGCTGCATTTGACTGTTTACATTTGTTTTATTGTACATAGGTTTGTAAACATACTATCTTTGCCTAAGATCTTTGTACATAACTTGGGCTTTGTAGCTTTATTTATTCAAAATCTATATGGCATGTTTCAATAGGACAGTGTACCATACCACCAGGGTGACACAGATCATGATGTGGTTTAAAAAAAAAAAAAACAAAAAAGCTGAGAGAGTAATATTGCAAAAATAAAGTTCTTTTAATGTGGAATCAGTGGATTTTGCAGAAAAGGTGGCAGTGGCTGTATTTTGTCACGTAGTGTGTTCGGCTGAGCCCCAAGGAAAGGTGGGAGGTGCTGCTCGGCCCTGCTCCTTCCTTGGCGTGTTCGTGGCCCTTTTTGTGCACAGGGGACAGCGGTGCTGGACACGGGGCTGAGCACAAACCTGCCTCAGCTTCAGCCTCTGCTCCTGGCGCTGTGGGGTTCTGGCAGCTCGGCTGAGGCCCTGAGCCTGGGGGAGTGGATGAGGCCTCCAGCTGCAGCCTCCAGGGATTTCTGGCTCCTCGGCTGCGTGTCTCGGGGTCAGGGCCAGGTGGCACGGGGCTGGCCGAGCTGTCACAGCCCCAGGCCCCCCACCAGAGCTGCGCCTGCTCCACCTCCGGCAGCAGTGCCCTGCTCTGCAGGCACAGCTGCTGCTGCTCACAGGCCTGGGCTCAGCTCCAGCCCAGCTGCTCCGGAGCCAGCAAGCGAGACCCCCAGCCCGCCTCTGACCAGGATCACGCCTGTGGTGGCAAGGCCACGGGGCCTCCTGCTGCTCCCCTGACCCCAGCGGCAATGCCCTCGCTCCCAGCTGGTGCCAGAGCCCCAGCGGCTGCCCTGTGCACCAGGGCTGGACACACGGACACCTTCATCAGTCAGCCTCCCCCCAATCCCTTAGAAAATCCCCAACCATCAGTAAACTCCTGCACGGTGCCTGGGTGTCCTGCATGCTACAGGGAGGCAGCTGTGGAGGTGACAGCACACACCACAACATGGGTAAGACGTGCAGACACAGGCACAACCTCTGCAGCGCTGAGAAGACTGTGGGGTGGTGGCAAGGCCCTTCCCTCCCACCAGGAGGAGCAGCAGCAGCCACAGCCACTTCCAGCTGCCCTCAGCTGGAAGCCTCGCAGAGGATTTTGTCCCCTGGTGCAGCAGGGAGCATCCTGCATCCCCATGAACCCCTTCAGGGAGCTTGGGCCCATCCCAGCCCCTGTGTTCTGCACCTCCTGCAGCCCCAGCCCCTGCTCTCCCTTGGGCCAGCACCCTGCTCCCAGACTGAGTGAGGGGACCAGGCCCTGCACAGCACCTCCAGGGACAGAAACCACACCTGTTCAAAAAAAAAAAAAAAAAAGGAAAA
>VXAA01000756.1:565903-639663 GCA_013399115.1 Anseranas semipalmata
AAAAAAAAGCAGACTTTGTTCATAGCAGAGATGGAGCTCAGAGGAGGGGGTGCCCATGCCATGGTACAGAAAATCAGCATGGGGTTTGAGCTCCCTACACGATCCAGATCTGTACTGCCATTAAAGTTAAAAGGCAAAGGCTCTTACCAGTCAGGGCTTTTACCTGTATTTAAGTTTAAAAAAAAAAAAAAAAANTCAAATCTGAGCAATTTCTATAGACACATTATCTACTTAAAAAAAAAAACACACAAACAAAAACACAAAACAAAACACTAAGAAGGGAAAAGGCAGCTTCCAGTCATATTCTCATTTATTAAGGTCTATGCCAGCCTCAGCAGATAGCTCTTCCTGTAAGTAAACAGAGCAGGCGGCCACATCTATAATGAATAAATTTATTGTCTTACAAAAATCATTGTCTAGAAATATGGGTATACAAGAAAACAAGATATTTGCAGTCAGATGCCTGGTGGTCAACAGCCAGTTTGATTAAAAATATCCAAACACACACAACAAAACCTTTGCGACAGATGTTAAAGCTTTTAACCAAAAAAAGGAAATCCATGTTTTTTGAGCATGTGGCAGAGGAAGTTTCCTAGTTAACACTGATTCATTGTCACTAATATCAATAATACCACTTGGACTAGAGAGGTACATGATATGAAGCACAGTCAAAATTAATACATTAAATCATTGTTATATAGGCAAATTATATGTAACATTGTCTTAGTACTGTAGTGTCTAAGGCACTTTCTGTAATGTCAGTTTTTCAGCTATTTAAACAAAAAGAATGCTAACTACTCGCTGTAATACTGTTCAAAATAAAAAAACAACAACAACGAAAAAAAAAAAAAGGATTCACATCCACTGGCATGTTAACTCGTAGGCAGGCAACATCCATCTCTGAACCCCTGTAAACCACAGACTCCGCACGAGCCCCACGCTGCACAGTACAGGCGGCCCCGCTGCTCCCGGCTCGCCGCTGGCCAGTGGCCCAGCTCCGTCAGCAACACCAGGCTGGCCAAGACCTGGCGTGAGCCTCATCTCACGGTGCAGGCACTCGGCTCCATGTCCTGGAGACGACTCAGCCATAAGTTAATAAATTATTTCGCCTGTGGTGTATGCTTATTTTCCACTGGTGTTGACGTTATACTAGCCTTAATATATATACAGATCTGTTGGGCATGGTAATAGCAGGACACTACAAATGCTGAAGTACTGTACAGAGAGGAACGGTGATGCTAGTTCGGTTTGCCTGTACTGCATGAACACTAACTGATGAAGCAGGTGCTGAGAACACTTCAAAATGATATTGCAGGTTAAAAAATGGACACTACTCATTCATCCCTACGTTTCCCTCTAACACTTCCCAACGCCTTTTCACAGTTCACTCACTGATTGTGTGCTGATCACAACAATTAGGAGAAAAGAAAGATGCAGGTGCAGTTTGGTCTTCAATGATCCAACAGACTCAATACAGCCAAGGGCCGTCTGAGCACAGAAGAAATGGAAGGATGTTGTCTGTACAACAAAGCATGCATAGTCATGACAATGGGTCTGTCCCAACCACCTACCCTCTGGGAATGAAGTTTCTGGATTGATAAAAAAAAAAGTTTCATCCTTCACATGATGCTTTATAAAATGGCTTTACAATGAGTATCTGGAAAATAGATGCACTGAACAGAGACGATCCCATTTTGTTTACTATATATAAAAAAGCAGTTGTACCTATATCTGAAGCAGGGTACACTATGGTGAGGCTGGAGAGCCTTAAGACATAGTTGACCTATGATAAGTAACCTTGTAGCATGCCGGCATTTTGTAAGGCAGATTTAGGGCCACAAGGCAGTGTGGTGGTCAGGAAAGTCCTCCTCGTTCTGCTGACTATTGTGTAAAAGGTCTCTGCATGCAAATGGTGTGAGGGGCTCTACTCAGCAGGGGCTGGCTGCGCTTCGTTCACGTCGCTGCCTTTGCTCTCCGCGTCGTCATCCGAGAGCTCGAGGGAGGCCCCTTCAATGTGCAGCTGGCGCCTCCCGGACCGACTCGAGGAGAAGGTGATGGGGCCCCCCCTCCTGCAAACAACAAGCAGAGAGCGGCTGCTGACACATCACCCGGTGGCTGCCCCCAGGGAGCTCCCTGCTGAACCGCAAGGGGATGTCACCCCCCAGGGTTCCACGTGAGGCGCTTTGAAGCCACCTCTCTCTGTCAGAGGGGGCACCACGCTGCGCTCAAACATGTTCTGGTACTCAGGTATTTCTACTTAGTTTACACCACCACTTAATTTGGGAAGTCCCAAGTAACTAAAACTATTGTCTGTGTGAGCACCAAGCACAGACCAAGTACTGAACAGGGTGGGTTCTTTAAAATACACCAACTGCCCCCTTGGGAAGTGGTGCACTGCACCCCTCCTGCCGCTCCTACAGCCAGCCACCTCAGCTGCTCTCTACATCTCAGGATGGTTTTTGCCCTGCGCTAGCTGCGCCTCCTCTGACCCTCTCTGTACTTGCTACAAATGCTGCTCTCAAAGAAGGTGCTGAAACGCTCCCCCAGGGTGGGCCAGGAAAAAGGGCAACCAGTACTTGCCACTGGAAAAGCACAGACCTGTCTCACCTGTGCCATGTTTACCTACAGCTGGATTGAACCATCAGCCCCAGGGAACCTGCCAATTTAAGCTCCAAAGAGTTCAGGCTCAAAAGTTGTCAGGAACATCCTTGTGGCCTGGCAGCTTCCTTGATACCATCAGGCTCAGGCAGCAGCTCCCAGCAGACTCCAGTTTGACCCAACCCCGAACAGCTGCAGCTCTGCTGCTGCAGTCCCACAGCTGGATGGTCCCAAAGATGTGTTATGGACACAGCCTATGGGCACACAAGGGCCCAGATAACCCCCTGCCTGCTGCTACTGGCACCACTCACCTTAGCCTGTTTTTCAGGGTGCTGACCTCCCGGCTCAGGCCCTCGTTAGCCTCAGTGGCATCGTCCAGCTCACGCTGAAGCTTACGTCGGGAAGCATTCGCACGTGTGGCTTCCTCTTCAGCCTCCTCCAGCTGGCGCTTGAGCTGCTTCATTCTGGCATTTGCCTTTTCCATCTAAAATACAAACCCAGGTCATCAGGATCAAATTCAGCAGCTGCAACCCTGCAACTTGAGAGGTCAAACAGGTGAGCTAACACCCTGTCCTCCCCAGCCGTCCCTGCTGGAGATGAAACCTCACTGCAGACTTCAGTCTGGATTCCTGGAAGCACCGCAGAGCTCTCGGGTCTGGGAGACCAGGGTGCATAATGGATCATCACAACAGAGCTAACACAGGGATGTCTTGACAGCTGGGAGTAACAAGGAACTACTCTAGCAGTCTAGTCATCAAAACTGGGATTCCCTCAGATCATTTCATTAAAAAGCTTCTTAAGAATGCTTTTCTGCTCAAAGTTTTGTCTGTCTTTTCTAAGAAACAAACCTCAAAAGCTAAGCCACTCCACCTACCTGCTCCTTGTACTGATCTGCGTGTCGACGCTCGTCCTCCACCTGCATGAAGACTTCTTTCAATTTCTTCTCCGTGCGACGCACCAGTTTGTTAGCAGCTGCTCGTTCCCTAGAATAATCAAAAGCCATAATTTGTTCCAGTACATGAAGGCTGGGAGCAAAAGATCTGTTCTTTCAGGAAGGCTCTTGCCTCATTGTGCAACGGAGGCTTGAGCCCTCTTAACGTGCCTGCCACCATCAACAGCACTGGCCTCAGTTTTAATATCCCGGAGGTTGGCTGGGAGGCAGCTTTAACAACAACCTACTAGCACTGGAGCAGTACGAGCATGGTTTACAGGCTAGAAGGAGGGATGGGGAGGTGCTTCTTCACAATGAGTTTCAACAGAGCAGCTTTGGGATTACTGTTAACCAATAATGTGGTCCTCCCCCAGAGCCAAAAGCCCCAGAGAAATGGAGATGGTGATAAGACAGTCCACCTTCGATCTTTCTAGGAGGAACTAGCAAAAAAAAAAAAGTTGGGAGGACTGAGATGGAAAGAACAGACATGGAGCACTCGCTGGAGAGCAGACTTCTGCAGAGCACAGGATTCATCTCACAGAATGGCTGAGGCTAGAAGGGAGGTCTAGAGGGGCCCAGCACCACGTCCAGGTGGCTTTTGAAGACCTCCAAGGAGGAGACTCCACAACTTCTCTGGGCAGCCAGTGCTCAGTCACCCACACAGTCAAAAAATGCTTCTTGCTGTTGAGATGGAACCTCCTTGTGTTTCAGCTGATGCCCATTGCCTCTCATCCTGTCCCTGGGCAACACTGACAAGAGCCCGGCTCCATCCTCTTTGCACCCTCCCTTAGGGTATTTGCATACATCGATCAGATCGCCCCAGAGCCTTCTCTTCTCCAGGCTGAAGAGTCCCAGCTCTCAGCCTTTCCTCACAGAAGAGATGTTCCAGTCCCTTCAGCATCTTTGTGGCCCTTCTTTTCAGCACGTCTCAACTAACCTAAGCTGTCAAACCTAAACCAAAGAGACCAGTGTCTCAAGGGGATGTTTTATCTTGTCTCAAGAAACTTGTTCAGCACCCTGGGGATCCTGGGACTACCAGTCAACACAATCACCTGGTTAATGTCAAGAATTAATTCAGCAGTTTCAGTTATGGAGCACAGATTTGGAAACTTTCAACCCCAGTCACTTTTCAGCTGATTAAAGTTTGTCCCTTGAACAGTAGGTTTCTAAATAATAAATCCTAATGCCGGGGTTGTAAGCTCTCTAAGCCCTACAATAACTCAAGGCACGGAGGTTTCTGCCATTCTTCTGACAGAAGAAACAAAAGGCAAACAGATTTTTTCCTTACTTTGCTTCCTGCTCAAGCTGTTCTTCTAGCTGCACAATCTTGGCTTCTAGAGTAGAAATTGTTGCCTTGAACTTTGACTTCACAGATCCCTCCAGTTCCTGCAGCTTGGCTTTCAGCTCTTTGTTCTGCCTTTCCAGCTGCTGCCGTGCATTTTCACTCTTCTGGGCAGCACTCCGCTCCCCAGCCAGCTCAGAATTAAGCGTGTCAACCTTTCAGAGGAGAAGGAGAATAGATCATTTGGTGCTATTTAGAGCCTCCACTTAACTGCACGCTGAAGCACATGTTGTCCCAATAGCAATTGCCAACAACGGATTCACCTGCAGCGTGGTCTTTCGGAACCGCTCATTGAGAAGCTCCATGTTGCTCTGTTCTTCTTCGAGCTCTTCCTCCAACTGTGCAATGCGAGCTTCCAGCCGGCGCTTCTCATCCAGCAGCGCTGACCTAGAAAGGAAATATTTGGGTCAAGACACATTCAGATTTGATACAAAGCAACTGGCCAGTTTGCTTCTGATAATCTAGGCATTGCAAGTGTCACAAGAAGCAATTTGGCAATTCCCTTCATAACAAGGGAACTTTTCATGAAGACAGGTCAATACAGAATTTGCAAGCAGGCTATTGAGAACTACAGCTCCTGGTGCCTGAAGTTCTTCAGATGCACAATTAATACATTTGATGACTCACTTTCCTGAAGCACTGTTCGCAATCTCATCAGCCAACTCATCCCTTTCTTGCTCAGCATGACGACGGGCTCTTTCAGACGCAGCAAACTCCTGCAAAGGTTTTGGGAAAGGCTTGTTATTGATCTGAAATATCCTGCAAACAATCAATTTAGCCTCATAACTTCTGGGAGATGCTGCGATATGCAATATCCCTGAGGTCTTTTGACATATAAGCAGAAGCAACAGCTGTTGAAGCTAGCAGGTAATGACCAGCCACATCATCGTG
Organism: Anseranas semipalmata; assembly: GCA_013399115.1. Taxonomy (NCBI): domain Eukaryota; kingdom Metazoa; phylum Chordata; class Aves; order Anseriformes; family Anseranatidae; genus Anseranas; species Anseranas semipalmata. The sequence continues at coordinate 571,666 of VXAA01000756.1, forward strand.
AAGTTTCTCCCCTTTTAATGGCCATATGACTGCAATGGATTTACTTTTCCCTGTCCCTGAACGGTGAACACTGACAATATTTAGGATAACCCCTCGTTCATCCTTTCTAAAACCACTTCAGTATTATTCACACTGCAGCATAAGTGTGTTCCTTACAGAAAGGAAAGAAAAAAATCTGAACAGTGACATTCAAATCCTAAACAATAAGAAAAAAAACATTGTCACATGCTATAATAAATCCAATAAATATACTCAATGTAAAATGGGCACTAAATTAAGTGAGTTATTGAGGTTCTTACACCTCCAGAGTACATAGCATGAATGCAAGAAAAGCACAGAAAGTAAGAGCACAATAGTATAAACAGCACTGAATCTCATATTATAAACGGTATTTACGTGGTAGAAACACCCAGGCACTTGCTAGGAAGCACAATTAAATGCATTGCTAGTGCAAGACTGACAAATTTGAGGTCCACAAAAGAGAACAACACATGAAGAAGCTCCAGCAAGTTGTAGGCTCTTTGTAAAGGCTGGAAGTGAATGTAGTGAAATCTCAGTGATTGCTTTGAACTTTGGTCTGTAGCTAATACAAGAGACACACACACAAAAAAAAAAGAGGCAAAGTCTTTCATACAGGGAAATTCTGCTAATGTTTGATCTTGTGGCAGACCAAGGAGATAACGATGGATAAATGATGCAGAGCAAGTCTTAGAGCTCCTACGTGAATTGCCAACAGTGAGGGAACACATGCCCGTAAGGGAGAGGGAAGAACCACCAAGATGACAGTGGTAAGCCTCTGCAGAGTTAAATGGTCCACTGAGGAGAGATTCTTGGGTTTTCATATATTTCCAGTCATCAATTTCAGTACTGACACTGTGCACAGAACCCTTCAGAGGCTCTTGAACCACCTCACAAGTTTAGTGAGGTCTCAATTCTGTTTAAGCAGTAGTAAAGCTTTCATGCTGCCCAGGCAGAGAAGTGAACTGGAGGCTACTAGAATGATTCCTTTGAAGCCAAAAGCTCACCAAAAATCCGGTGCAGGAAGCAGGGTGATGGGATGGGAAGAGAAAGATCTTCTGGCTCCCATTTCTCTTCAGCTTACTAGGATAGATTTTTACCCCCAACCCCAATCTTCCTCTTTCTCTACCAAGAAAAGCAAGTTCCATGGATTTCAATCTCACCTCTTGGAGCTGCAGTATTTCTGCTTCAAGACCTTTGAGCTTCTTTTCACTCTCTTTGGACTGCGCAAAGATCTCATCTCTGGATGCACGGGCTTCTTCCAGCTCCCGCTGGTAGTCTTTCATTTGAGCCTGTAAGAAACCCACAGCCACATCGCATTAGGGTAACCACAAGATTAGTAGCTCTGAAGCTTTTTGGCCATTAAGAGGCTTCCCCCCCTCAAAGTACCTTCATTCCACTTAAATGCTTTTTTCAGTTATTTTTATACTAAAACTTCATTTTCTCATCTCTTCACCACTCATTCCTTGTCAGAAATATCTCATTATAGGGCTTGACTTCATTTAGTTGGTATATTTCTTGTAGAGAAAAGAACTCTAATAAAGAGCTGCTCAACAGAAAGAGCATGAAAATGGTGGAAGTCGGAATTCCAAGTGGAAGCTTGGAATGACTTGAAAAAAAATCACTTTAATTGACTGAAAAAGCTCATTACAAGTATGCAAACTAGGAAGTTATTCTCAGTCCAAAGGTAACAATTCACTATTTTGTACATATCATCTAGTAGCACGTTTAATACACACTGTTAACACCTCAGTGTGCATTAATTTGCAGAAGTTTGACTTAAGATGCTAAAAGAGTATGAAAGTTGGAGAGAAACTGCATTTAAGTTTGCATCTCTGGAATACCACCAATCACAAGACCACTTATTTTGAGTGCTTGTATGAACAGAGCTCAGCTACAAGCCCTCGATCTGACCCATCCTTTTGGAGTAGAGGAGTATGATACTGTTAGGGACCAGCATTTCTTACTTTAACCTAGCCTCCCCTCCTCATCCAGAGCCTAGACTCAGTTCCAGAACTGTCTTCATTCAGTTGGACTGCCAAGGAACAGAGAGGACAGGGCAGAAAGGCAATTTAATTTGCCATATATATGTATATATATATATACATACATACATATACATATACACACACACACACACACACACACACACACACCTTACATGATCTTGCAATGACCTCATACTCCTGCAGCTTTGGGCCATAGCACTGAAAAATCTTTGGCAAAACAGAGCTCTACCAAATGCTGAATATTTTTCTGGGAATGGAAAATAAATCCTCAACACAAGGACTGGGTTCCCTTGCCAAACAAAAAAAGAATGGGCATCATGGAGCTTTTTAAAAGCAACTGAAAGTTACTCCTCCTTTTTCTCTAAAGCATTTTTGGCTGAAAATGCCTTACAACATTCATCTTGAGGAAGCAGCAGTCAGGAAGAGCTGAGCCCAAATCAGTAAATTCAAAGATATAAACAACCATAAATTTAAAAAAATGCAGTCTGTAAAGCAATACTCAGTAAATCTTTATGCAAAGTGTTGAAACAAAGAAAAAGATGCCTATTGGATAGCAATACATGGGGAACAACCTTTACTCCTTACCAACAAAAGGATGAGAGGAGTTTTGAACGTGATAAACTCAAGCCAGCTACTTTATGACATATGCCAGCACAGTCGAGTCCGATACTCCTCTTGCCTTCAAACCGCAGATGTATTTAATGAAAAGCAGCACCCCTGTCAGATGGTCACCAGGGGACAAAGCAGCTCAGTTGATTAGCTGTGCCTACCTGGAGCTTACGGAGCTGTTTGATTGCTTCATCTCGAGCCTTGTTTGCAGCTTCGATCTGACCTTCCAGGTCCTTCAGATCCATCTCCATTTTCTTCTTGGCTGCCACAGCAAGAGCCCTCTGCTTGCGCTCATCTTCCAGTTCTGCCTCCAGCTCTCGCACCTGTGAAATCAAAGCATTTAACAGGCTCCATCCCAGGAACGGAACAAACGCGAAATCCTAACAAATGGTCCAAGAATCCAAAAGGCATTTGCAGAGCTGAATTAGCATTACTTGAGTAATGAGAGTAAGAGAATGCAGAATGCAAGCTACAGGGGAAGACACTGCAGATGGCAAAAAACAAACCCACAAATTGGAAGCAGAAATCTCTGAACTGACAAAAGAGAAAACTAAGACAATAACCCAGCATCTGAAGCATCCCCATTTCATCTGTTCAGCTACTTAGTGATCAGCTTTTTGCCCAGTGCTTCTATTCACATTTAGGTATCACTCTGGGGCAGATGTCACTAATTCTGATTGAATCGCAAAAGAAAAATAAGTAGGAATTACCTCATTTTCCTCCAGAAAAAAAATGAAATCATTCTCTTAGAAACAGCTGTGCTCCTAGCATTCTATACACTAACTTCTTTTTTTCCAAAACAAAACAGAAAAGCAAAGTAGCTAAGCAGCCAGCCAACACAAACTAAGCCAAAGCTATGCAAAAATAAGACTGAGCGAGAAATGCCATTATTACACAGGTTACCAACATGAAAGAAAGAATGCACTTTTTCCCCCCTCCCCTGAATCAAGCTTCCCTCCTCATGTTAGGTCAAGGGTTCTTGTCCCATGCAAGTTAATGGCAAGTTTGTATTGTAAAACTTCAAAAAGCCTTCCCAGGCCATTGTTTGTTTGTTTCTACAAGATCCTTATATTGACAATTCTTATTTTTTCAGTAACTAAGTTCTTATTTTCTTGTGATAAATACTGAAATTGTTNCCCACAAAGCTTTAGAAGCATTAATTTAGAAACGGCTCTTAAAATATGAAATTTTAAAGGCATTCCTTGAGCGCCTCTGGATCTGCTGTTTCTAGAGTTCATGAGTCTGGCAAATCTGAAATCTTTTCCAGGACTGTCATTCAGGAAGCGGTTCACAGTCCTTCAGTTTATCTCAACACCCATGGATTTGTTCCTCTACACCAAACAGAATGGGCTTGAAAGTCCAAATAACGTAACACTGCCCTTGAAACAGATCCACGCAGCAATAGCAGACTCTGCTTGCACGTTGAGTGGTTTTGGTTAGGAGACCAAAATCCAGTTGCATTAGAAGGTCCCTCAGTAGCAGACTGACACTACCAGTTGACAGTGGCTAGTCCACAACAAAACATATTTTATCTTTTGTGAAGATCAATGCTAGGGATTTCTATCAGATGGGATTGTTAAGCAAATAGTTTTATTTTTCTAGTAGAAAGTTATCACCAAAGCCACAGAGCTTTGGCAAAAGAGCCTCACACCCTTCCATCTATGAAGCGCAGTAAAATAGACATACTTGTTTAACAAGCATCCTCTTTTTCTCTTCGTTCTGCTCATCTCTGGCTTGCAGATCTCTCTCAAACTGGGCTTTCATTGCTTGCATGTTCACCTCCAAACGAAGCTTAGCATCTTCTGTGGCCTGCAGTTCATCTTCCAGTTCTTCAAGCTGAGTTCTCATCTCTTCAACTTGTTGCTCTAAAGTTCGCTTGGATTTCTCCAGTTCATGGACCTAAACCACAAACATTTATCAGACCCTCTCCTTCAGGTATCTCAACAAAAGCACTTGCTAACAGTGAAATAAGGCGTTATATGAACACAGTACACAATGCTTTGTGATGCTTTAAGTCTGACACTGAATCAGAACAGGCAGAGCAGCTTTTCTAAGTCTGCATTAGAGAACCCAACAAAAATCTATGCAGGTTATTAGAGAGAGGAACTGTGCAGTCAATGTGACACTGTGACAAAAAAAAATGTAGTAGTGAGACAAGCTTTTAAATCTAGCACAGGTGCCACTAGTCATTTGGCCAGCAACTTCTGTTCTACATGTACTTCACATCTTTTGAAGAGACAGTGTAATTAAGCCCGAAAGATTACCCCCCAAGTCCATATTCTAAGCATTCATCCCTCCAGTATTTTGGGTTATGTATCAGCTTCGAAAAACGGAAATTCTAATTTTGTGTCAAACATACTTCTCCAGTGAGGGAGTTTTACTGTGTTATTCCCCACGCAGTGTGTAACAAAATAAGATGTGGAAAAGTACTTACGTTTTTGCCCACATCATCTTTAGAGCTCATTAAGTCCTCCATATCTGCACGCAACTGTTTGTTCTGTCTCTCAAATTCTTCCTTAGCTTCAAGGGCTTCTTCCAAAGCCCGAGCCAGAGACAGTGCTTTGGTTTCCTTCTCCCTTGCCTCTGCTTCAGCACGATCTCTTTCCTCTGCATATCTGGCAGAAATATTCTTCTCTTCTGCCAGCATCTGAACAGAAGAAACAGATCAATTTATCTCATAAGTTCTGTAATCAGGTCCTTCCCGCCTTATGTGATTTAGTCAATCAAATGGTTAATGCTCAAAGTTTAACAGCCCTTCAGGAATTCTCTCTGGCATCTCAGGACTTGATCGAAGTGCTGGTAAGGAAACAGCTAAAGCTATTCTGGGATGAGATGAGGAAAGGAGGCTACTAATCAAGACTAAAGTTTTACATTATTCTAATCTTTTGGTCTTCACATCCTTTCTTAGTCTATCTTTAGGGATTACAATAATGCTTTTTAAGTCAAGTTTTTGTTCCAATAGTTTCTTTTTTTGTATACAAAGAGCTTATTTCTCAATTTAACAGGACTCAAAGGTGGCACTTAGTTCACTGAAATCTTCAGCACCTACTTGTAACAAGGGCCAAGCTGATCACATCAGATTTGTCAATAACCACAGTACTCTAGCTGGATCTTTCTATTTACAGTACTCATTTACATGGTAACTATATAAACAAGATGCCGTTTAAAAAAAAAAAAATCACACCAAGTAGCAAGATGACAGGAAACCAGATTACCTGATCAAACTTCTTCTGCTTTTTCTCCAAATTAGAAACAATCTGGCGCTGATGATCTAGATCTACCATCAAGTCATCCAGCTCTTGCTGCAGGCGATTCTTTGTCTTTTCCAGTTTGTCATAAGCCATTGCCTTCTCTTCTAGGCGCTGGCTTAATGATTCCATATCCTTCAGTAATTTCTTCTTATTTTCTTCCAAACCTTCAATGGTTCCCAAGTCATCATCTACCTTTTTCTTAGCATCAGCTAACTGAAATTTATCAAAAAAAAAAAAAAAAAATGTTGCTTAGTACATCATGAGAAGGAAACAAGAGCATCAGGTCCAAAATACAAAACCAGAAATAGATATTACCACCAGTTAAAGTAGCACAAGAACTGTGAGCTAGCAGCATACTAAACAGCAGAAAGTCCTGCCTGTTACAGTTGTACTACTCGTTATTGCAATGGAGGAAGAAGACAGGAAGTTTTATTAGGAATTCTAGTCCGGTATTTCTGCAAGTTAGATCACAGAATCATAGAGCAGCTTGAGTTGAAAAAGACCTTAAAGATCATCTGGTTCCAACCCCTGCCATGGGCAGGGACACCTCCCACCAGCCCAGGCTGCTCAAAGCCCCATCCGGCCTGGCCTTGGGCACTGCCAGGGATGGGGCACCCACAGCTTCCCTGGGCAGCCTGGGCCAGCGCCTCACCAACCTCATGAGGAAGAACTTCTTCCTTATGTCATGTTATGGTGGAGCGTACAAGTCGCAGGAGAGAGGAGGGAGAGAACTCCTGCAGTGGAGCGGAACTCCTGGTGGCAGCTCCTCCGTGGTGGGCTCCCTTCAGCACCAAGCCTGCCCGCGTCCCGCTGCGGTGAGGTGGCCTCTGCCCTGCTCTGGCACCCCGCACACCCGTGCCTCTGACCCGAGANGTTTAAGCCATTACCCCTTGTCCTATCACCACACTCCCTGACAAAGACACCTCTCCCCAGCTTTCCTGTAGGCCCCCTTTAGGCACTGGGAGGCGACTGTAAGGTCTCCCTGGAGCCTTCTCTTCTCCAAGCTGAACAACCCCAACTCCCTCAGCCTCTCTTCACAGGAGAGGTGGCTCCAGCTTTCTGAGCATCCTCACGGCCCTCCTCTGGAATTGCTCTAATACGTCCATGTCCTTCTTGTGCTGGGGGCCCCAGAGCTGAAGGCAGCACTACAGGTGGGGTCTCACAACAGTGGAGGACAATCACCTCCCTTGCCCTGCTGGCCATGCTGCTTTTGATGCGGCCCAGAACATGGTTGGTTTTCTCTGGGAACTTCACCTGACCGCCACAGGTTTTCAAATATGATGGATGGCAGCTTAGCAACTTGGATAGTGGCTTAGCAACTTAAGAGGACATTTTTCCAAGAGGTTTAGGGGACCAATTCATCTCACCTGGAATCTGCAGGCCTTGCAGAAGTCCTGCCATTTACAACCACTTACCTGTGACTGCAGGGCTAGCATCTGTTTCTCCAAGTTCTTTCTGGCCTCCTCCTCCTCTTCCTGCTGCTCTTGCAGGTTGTTCTTCTCCTCTTCCAGCTGCCTAATCCTACTGCTCAGGTTGAGTTTCTGGCGGGTTTCTTCCTGAAGCAGTTCCTGTTACACAAACAGGCACATTTAAAGCTCAGTTTGCTTGATCCTGACCTTGGACTACCCCCCTCTATTACTCTAATTATATAGAGTTTCAGGTTTAATTATTTTTCTTGCAATATTTTTATACAGGGATGTGCTTATGCAAACCCCTGCAACTTGGCCTTCCAAGAAGGTATTCACCATCTGTTTTGGCAAACAAACTTTTATAAAGAATATTTCGAATCAGGGAATCGGACTATACTTTTTTTTTTTTTAAGGAGGAGGGATGAGCCCAGAAGTCCCTTCAAAATTTACTTTTCTTCTTTAGGACAAGCATAGAGTACCTATTGAAAACCACCTAGGAAGAAAATACAGCATTAAATCCTGCAATGGCTGTACGCTTCCAAGTTTTGCTGTATTGCATAAATGTAAAGATCAGTTTAAAGATAGCTGTAGTTTGGCAATGTAAACTTCTGTCATAACAGAAATTAATAAAAGCTGTAACAACCTCTCCCCAGCCCCCAATCCTCTTCCTCACACATCCCTCTCTAACCATGATTAGCATTATTCAAGTAGTCACCATCAACATTTTTATACATGGAAAAAGTATATTTGAGTGATGACTACATGAATAAAGCTGCATTATTTAAAATAAAAACACTGGCAGTTTTAAGAACTTAAGCTGCAAGTAAAGAACAGTATTGTCTCTCACACCTTTCATATACCCCAAGGATTTTATTTACATTAACATTCTACTTGGAAAGGTTTTTCCTGACTTAATACTTATCTCCCACAGACTCAAAAATAAAAGAGAAATCGAAAGGCTACAGTCTATGAAGTACTGAATCTTAGATAATGAAAAATTGGCTCCATGTGTAGCTAAGCAGTCATTATACACCACATTTCACTAGACTGCAACAGGAAATACAGATTCTACCCAAGGGACTTTCAGAACCATGAATGAAAGTGTATTTTCTGCTATGAAGTTAGCATTTCAACAAGGAACAAAGCTTGAGTGCAAATTTCAAGCTGCATTGGACACACCTGTGTATCCTGAAGCTGAGATTCCAAACTAGCTGCATCCTTGGCAAACTTGATGCCTTTCTTCTCCGCTTCCTCCAGGAGACTTGAGACATTATCCAATTCATTCTGCAAAGCAAGCAGTCTCAAGGTAACAGCATGCAGCTAACTCATAGCAAATCCTACATCCCATCGGACGCTGGAGCTTCAGATCACAAAGTTCAACAACTTCCAGGTATGGCAAGACAACAACAGATTCCAGTAGAGAGATAGATACCACAAAATAAAAATATAGCAGTCTGGCTAGAAATGTGAAGTTGGATGTCAAACTTGAATGTCAGTCGTATAACATGGCAGGCATGCCATTTAGCAGAGCAAGTCATTCTAATATGTGCATGCCAACATCTGCATTCATAGTTAAATGATAATTTTTAATTGTAGAACCATATATCTTATGGAATCATTAATTCAGGGATTATCAGGGTGGCAGCTGGGTTTAAAGCATCACTGCAAAGGTTACTGCCAGGTGCCAACTCTTGTTATTTTAAGCTATGCTACTTATGGGATACTGTGAGAGACTGCGTGGAATCTTCCTCTGAGAAGAACTGGGCCATCCCCTTTCTGAAGTGCTTTAGGTTGATTTGCCTAAAGTACTCATTGCTGTGGTTCAAAAGTCAGCCCTGGCTCCTTTTCACTCATTTTCTCTTTTTCCCAAAAATGGGCCTTGCAATCCGTATCTGTCAAGCTCACAACTTTGAAGCACAAAACAAAATCAGTGGCCATCATCAGTACTTTTTGCTCACACCTACAAATGAGCTCAGCCCAATCTACTCAACCCTACATCCCAGACAAAAACCTGAAGGCCAGCTGTCAGCAACTGGACTATACAGAGCCTCCTACAGGATTTGGTCTCCAGGATGAGAAGCCATGTAGTTAGAAGCCACTATAATTTTCACACAGTGGGACAGCCATGCCATTAAGCCTGAATTTTTGGGGTTATCTGCTTCAGAGGCATGCCACCACTTTAAAGTCCCTCAAATACACATAAATGCATGACTGAGGTCACCTCCCATGACAGCTACAAGCTCAGTTCCTGTAAACCCAACTGCACCTTTGAAAGACATTTCTCCTAGTTATTTCTGTATACATTTAAAGCTTTTACTTTCTTGCCTATTTTTCAGCAGTTTAGGACTTCCAGAAAGCCTTACCTGCAGCTTGTTCGCTTTCTCCGCCAGCTCCACCCTCAGTCTTTCACCTTCTGTGACCTTAGCAGTTAGTTCTTGTACCTGAGCATCAAGCTTCTTCCTCTTATGCTCAGACTCTGCCTTGACCTGCTGCAATACCTTCACTTCACAGGCCAACTCCTTGTTGTCAGACTCTAGGCCTTGCTTGTTTTTTTCAAGATTTGCTTTGAACTAGGAAAGACAAAAGGAAAGAAATTCAACACTTTGTTACATATCAATAACATTTTCTACTACAAAAAAATATCTATATTCAGTCCAGCAGATCTGCTTTACAAGTTCAAAGATAAAACAAGCGCTTGGCAAATTGCAAGTAGAATGTTTAAAATGTTGCCATGTAATATTCTGTGTATGTTAGCCAAAGACAAGTTAATACAAATTAATCCACTTTCAGACATCACAGGTATCAGCGAGCACCAGAAGACACTTCTATGACAAGATCTGGGACATCAGTGCTGTAAAATGACTGAGTAGCACTGTAAGTAGGAAGGAATGTGCCCATTAACAGACCAGCATGGCTCATCTCACAGAAATAAAAGGAAAGATATCGACTAAAGCTGCCCTGATTTTAATAGGCATAGCAGCCTGGAAGTGCATAACAAAGCACTTTTCACCACTGCACTGACATTTGTCAAAAATCTTTTGAAACATCTCTTATACCAATTATTACTTTAAGTCCCGCTCTTACTATATCACCAAAACTGACATCATCTCATCAGAGGACCTTTGTTTAAAATTGTGGGGTATTTTTTCCATCTTTTTATACTGTTATTGAAGACATTTAATGAATAAGAAGCAGAGTATATGCATAAGATCTTCTGGTGAAAAAAAAAAAAAAAAAAAAACTAATTTTCACTCACATTAAGTGCTGCATTTCTCACTTAGTATTTTAAGGAAGTCCCTACATAAAATATGCACTCCCTACCTACAAATATTATTACAGAGTATGAACTTTCCACAAATACACTTGTGAACAACCAAGACTACAATAGCCTAAAGATACTTTTTTATTTTGGATGTGTTGGAATAATTCTGCTCTTGAACAAGTCACTCAAGCTACACTAGTAGGAACAATGCTGTCTACGTGTAATAACAAGGAGGTGCCTCCTCCTACCTGCGCTGGTGATGTTTACCACAGAAGACAATCCAGCTGTCCAAACAGGCAAGATGCTCCACAGATATCTAGCACTGGAGTTCACCGTACAAGTACAAAGTGAAGAGTGGCTGGATTACACTACCTGCACTCACAGTTTGTTATTTGTGTGTGCTGATACTACAGTTACCGTATTTGGAAGCATTCTGCTGCTCACTCATGCTGAGAACTGCTTTTCACCAAATAAGCATGTGGACTGCTGGATAATTCCCACATGACTTTTATCTCTAGGTGCACTGTTTCCAAGTCTAATGAAGACTTTTCAGACAGATGCCAAGACTGTCTAATAGTTCCAATATATTCATGTGTGATGTGTTTCATTCGATTACAGTAGTAACATATATACAGAGAAAAACAACTTAGCTCTGCAGATGTCAGTGGGAGGGACTAGAACAGTTACCTTACTTATGTAAAATCCTGAAGCAGAATAATATATTTCAGCAATTCATTTTCTGCTCACCCTTTTGGCCTGTTCAAGCTGTTCAGAGAGCTCTTCCAAGGCAGTAGCATGCCTCTGCCTGATTTCTTGGATCTGTGCTTCATGGTTCTTGGTTTCCTCCTCAATTGCTTTCTTCAACTCAGCCACCTCCTGCTCACGCTTTGTCCTAGAACAAGAGTCAAGAGTTATCAAAAGTCAACATTTTAGTCTTCGGTAAATTAAAGATGAACTTTAGCAGTGCCTTACACAGATACATGACCCTACCTCAGCTCTTGCTGTGCTGCAGTGGTATCCAAGGTATCTTCCAGTTCAGTTTTTAAAGCCTCCAATTCTTCACTTAAATCTCTTTTCTGCTTTTCTGCCTTGTTGCGTGATGCCTTTTCAGATTCGAGATCCTCCTGGAGTTCTGCAATTTGAGCCTGCAACTCTCTTATCACTTTCAGTGCATTGTTTTTCTGAACTGCTTCTTCATCACCTCTGTTAAAAAAAAGGCACAGCAGTTAACAATACTTCTTAGCTTCAGATCTATTCCCATATAACAGTCTGGTTTTAATTATATATACAAATGATAGCTTAGAAAAAATAAACTTTGTAAAACTTTTAGATAGAATAACAGTGCAGTAGTAGTTTTCTTAACGTCTTGACAAGCACAGTGCCTCAAGATGTACTATAGGAACGATCAAACTCAACTTAGCGTTCAAGTATTCCAATTTTGTAGATCTCATTAAACACTGCTCCAAAAATGTGCCATCTGTAGAATTTTCTTTCTGCTAAATAACCACTACTCAATATAATATAAACACCTTTTATATTTTTTTCTTTGTGACCGCACAAGACTTGATAATTTACATCCTACCCAATCACTGAAAGTACTCTGACCATTAAGACGACTCACTGACAATTTAATGCTTTTCCCTCCTGAGCCTGAACTCTAGAGACTAAAAGCTTCCAAAGCTCAAATGCTGTTGTACACTCGTGAAACTTTTTTGCAGCTTCAAAGAGCAAGGACACAGATAAAACACTGACTTCCTTTTTTGCCATGTCTACTCACAGCACATGGATGTCTATAGGTGCCCTAGTACAAATGTGAACTGGTTTCTGTGTTAATATTCCCAGTTCTAGACAATAAGTTTACAGTCATCTGAAAAGCAGCCTGCTAAAGTAGCTTTCTACCACATTTCTGTAGTCACAAGCCCCATCGTGCTCTAACCTAGCAAGGGCAGCCTGCAGCTCTTCTTCTTTCTTGGCCAGCTGGATCTTCAGTTCTTCAATCTGGGCTTGCAGCTCAGCTATTTGGTCCTGTAGGTCTGTTGTTTCACCATCAAGTTTTCTCTTAGCTTTTTCCAATTCTTGACGGGTCTTCTCCTCCTTTTTTAAGCGCTCTAGGAAAGCAACAAAGATTTAAGTAATTTTTTCCTCTAATCATCCTTAGAAGGTTTGGGGGCAGTGGAATGGAGTGGCAGGAAGGGTGGAAGTTCAGTTTATACTGTGTCAATTCTTTCTCCAGTCTGTAGCTGGAAGACTGACTGGGAAAGATGAAATAACAAAGGAGAACTTTATGAGGTAGATAGAAAGTTAAGAAAAAAGTCAATGACTCTAAAGGAAGAAAAACCTTTGAAGTAAGGGAACAGAAACAACCTCATTTTGACAGAAAATAAGGAATGAGGTCTAACAGAAGGGCAGTTTGAGCTGCTAGGACAGATGATCACAGACATGAGGATTCAAAAACAAAGATCAGCAAAAGCCTGGAAAAAATGATGGTTTGCATAGTTTTCAAAGGGCTGGGCAAGACTCCAGAACATCTACTGGAAAATAATACAGATTTAAGAAAACTTGGATAATCACAGTTTTTGGAAGCATCTGTGCCACCAACTCACATCTTACTGATATTTAAGCAAGGTTTTGCAACGCTTAAAGTAATTTACTTTTCTAGCTGAGATACTCCTGCCCTGAGGCATTTCTTTGTGAAAAACATCCACTGATCAGTGCCATAGCAATACATTTAGTTTCTCTGACTGTTGTCCGAGTAAGATAGTTACTAGCTGCATTGTTTAGCAGTTAGCTAATGACCAGGTATGTAATATAAGTGACAGGAAGGTTTTGTCAAACCACTACTGCTTAGAATAGCATTAGCACAATTCTACATGTATTAGTATAAACGCAAGTTATTAGACCTGGTCAATATTTTGTGGGTCCTCTGTGTACAGAGTTCTTTCACATCCTTCCTAAGCTTACTGCTGGACTAGGACCTCATCTTCTATATAGAAATAGAGCCATGCTCAAGAATCATCTCTTAGTGCTACCCAGGGCAATTTAGGATTTTCCAGAAAAAAAACAAACACTAAGTCTTTTTCTCTGAACAATTCCTCAACAACAACAAAAAAAGAAATGGCACTTTTCCTTCTGTTTTCACATTATATTTCTCAGGAGCTTTACTTAGAACATTGTCACAGACCCAATTTTGTAATTGAGAAAGCTCACAGCAAAACGAATTTTTTTTTTGGTCCAAATTTCAGTGCCTAACAGTGCCAAGACCCTAGCAGAGAAAGCTCAAAGACTTCTTGAACTATCTCCAAGAGTAAATATTATTCTACGGCGTTTTACTAGCCAGTAAATGGCATGCCTTACATTTAAGCTTTAATTTCCATTTTTTTGGTCATCAGTCTTGAAATGGCACCATAACCAAACACATCCGTCAAATATCTTCAAAAACAGGCACATAACTACTCAAGCATTATTTTCCAGTGAATAAGTTTTACTCATGCCCACATTATGGTCTCTGAATATGATTTTTAAAGAGAAGGCACATCAATCCCCTACTATCCCCATTAGTTCAATACCTACCTAATACAGAGAAAATTAAGCTTTGGTATTCTTCCACAAGCACATCAGTTTTCAAAGATGTAGCAAGACAGGACATAGTAAAGTTTCACATAACAGTGAAAAACTATTTCCAAATTAGGGCAAGGAGAACAATTTTGCCTTACATTTTGTGACTTTGACTTGGCAGTTTATTCACATTTTGTAATAGCTATGTACAACCATCAGGGTTTTTGTTTTTTTAAATCAAGAAGGGTTACATATAGGGCAGGTTTAGCCTGTGACAACATAGCTAAACAATCCAGAAAAAAAGGCCAGAGAAATGGAACCATTTTAGATATACAAAGCATTAAGAAAAACAAAACAATTCATATTTGCTTAGGCTTCTAATATTTTTTGGATAAATGAATGGCTAATAGCATTCTTTCAGAAATATGTTTCTCTAATATGTTCTTTGGAAAAGTGTAGCAATTTCCCAAGAGGCAGATGTTTTACCTTGTTACTGAAGGAATTCATGCAACATCATGACTATCTGAATGCATCTAACTGAAACAGATTCTCAAAACTGAAAAACGAGTTGTTGAAGAGTAAGATGTAGCAGCCAGATGCAACAAGCCTTGCAAAAGGCTACAATTTCTTACAAGATCACATGTAAGGGTACATTTAGCAGACTGGACCAGATGCTGCATACATTGTGATAAGTGATCCATTCCTTTCTAGCATGACCTCCAAGTTGTTAATAGGCTGATGTAGAAAGAACAAACCTTCTAGATCAGTGATCATCATCTCCTGTTTGTTCTTGAGTTTGGCCAAGTTTTTGGCCTTTTCTTCTTCTTCAGCCAGCTGAGAAGTACATTCAGCAATTCGATCCTCCATCAGCTTCTTTTCCTAGTTAGGAGAAAGAGCAGGGGGGTGAAGAGAATAACTTCTAAAATATGACTCAAAGAGTCTCTAAACAGCACAAATAACTGAATGTACAAAATCCATATAGAGTCTCATACAGCATATTAATACAGGCTTTATTTCATGCAATTGACCATCAATCTTAGGGATCAATTTGAATAGTATAGAGACATGAATATTTGTTTCCCAAGAACGTGAGACTTGGGATATAATGCATGGGAGGTCTGGTTTTTGTACAGCATTTACTGCAGTCTTTTGGAAAACCAGGTCATTTTGCTTGTCAGCTAAGAACATCTGTATAGCTCAGAAAATAATGGTAGCATCTGTATAGCTGGTAAAGAACAACAGTAGCTATGACAAACACTGTTTCAAGATCTTAGACTGGAAGACTCATGGAACCAGCAAGAATGCATGGCAAATGCCACCCTTTTAACAGTCAGTTATAAAGAAGCTCTAAGTCTCTCAACTTCAACCTGTTCAAACGCCACAAGTCTTCAGGCAAAAACTCTAGAGGTAACAGAGCATCTTCAAATGTTTTGAGAGCTACCACTTGATATAACTATTACTTATGAGCAGCACCTCCACCATGCATACTAGTTTTACCTTCAAAAATTTGGAATTTTGGTCCTCCAACAGTAGGATCTCTTCTTCCATCTTCTTGATTTTAGCTTCAGCTGTCACTTTTTCAAGCTGCAGCTTCTGTCTAGCTCCCTCCTCCTCATCAAGCTGTTCCTCTAGGTCCTGGGAAGAAAGGCAACTGCATGTGTGCATTCCAGGTTACCTACGTGTCAGTATTTTTTTCTTTTGCTGGGTGGAAAAAATGTATTATTTTGAAAAGTCGGTTGCCCTAAAACTAAAAAAATACTTTTACTTTGTTAGATTCATTTACAGTATCAATAAGCTGGTAATGAAATTAAGGGCCATGTGACACACATGGAATTTTTTTTTATACTCTGTATTTTAGATTTGGCTGAAGCATGCTGTCTAGGAAACATACACTCACTCCATCACAATCTTTCACCTTCCTAATTTTGCACATACAATAAAAATCCACCATAGAGGGGAAACGAGACCCAGCACTACTTACAGACAACCCAAGTTAGATTGGGCTTTATGTCAAAGACTTCCTAGCATACTGCATCTGAATAGGGCCTCAGGTATAAAAGCGCAAACATCTGGGAAGAGACGCCACAGGAAACCGGTCCCCTGATTTCAGTATAAATCTAGAGCTCAGTGTTACAGCTGAAATGGTTCAGAGATTGGCACAAATACTTAGGTACTAGCAGAAAAGTAATGATTTATTGTGCTTCTATTCATTCATGGCTACTTATTAAAAGCCACCACGAGCTGGGGGATGTGGGGTTCATCTCTCCTTCAAGTACTTTAAATATTTTGAGAGACAGTTAAGTTCTTGTGGGCTCCCTCAATCTGTAAGGATTTTAAGGTCCTCAGGTATTCAAAAGGAAGCATCTAAATCATCCAATTTTCCACAAAAAAAAAGAAAAAAAAACAGAAAAACAAGTAACTGAAAGGAGATAAAGTTGTTTTATAAAAGTCAAAGGAGGAATATTCTCCATTATATTTGCCGGATTTAAGTCAAAAAGAAACACTTCTCTTATAATTGATATTATCCCATCAGTCTCTAGAAGAAAGCAGGTAAGACCCATGTAGTCATCCCTGGTTCCTGCCCCCTCAGAAGGACTTGCTGCCATTAATCCTCTATCTGAATATGCAGTAGATACAACAGTGCATTTTGCCTTTTCTGCTTTTTCTTTCCTCACCCTCATACCTTTGGAGCTCACAAAAAGCTAAACACACTGAACACAGAAGAGAAGATAAAAAAATCAAATTGATTTTATTCCATACGTGGTGCTAAGGAACTAACTTCCTCCACGCTGTGGAGATGGTGAGTGAGCTTTCCCAACCTTAACTGTTCTGTTTGCATGCTTTTCTATTTCCAATTACCAAGAGGCATACCTGAATATGGCCCTGCATTTTCTTTTTCTCATTCTGCAGTATTTGATTTCTCTCCTCTTCCTCCTCAACCCTGGACTCCAAGTCATGGAGAATTTCTTCCAATTCTTGTTTTTTGGCAGCCAAGCGAGCCCTCATCTCCTCAGCTTCCGCAAAGAGCTCCGTCTCAGCCTGTAGCTGCTCTGCAAGAATGTTCTTCTCTTCTAGAAGCTGCAAGTATTAGACAAAAAAGTAGTAAGCAGTAAAAACTTGACATTTCGAAGTCTTTCGTGAGAGACTACACATATATGACAGCTACAAAGTTACCTAAAAGCCAAGTTCTGCTCCAATTCTAGACTCCCTGGTCCACATCAGAAAGTGAAAACTTTTAGCACAGGCTTTATGAGCAGTCCAGAAGACACCAACTCTAGAACAGGGCTACAGCAATATCTACTCATCTATCCCTGCTCAGTTTAAGGGCAGACTCCACCAGTGCCCCCGTCCAACTAGCAACACGAAGATGAGGGAAGTGCCTGTTTCCTGGGACCACCCCTCATCCTTGCATAGCAGCAGAGCAGTGCCATTGGTAGCTAGTCTGAACTTGGTATTTGCAGTCACTGGAACAGAACTGAAACACATTAGCTCTTGCTGTGTAAATCTAGGAATTAATATTTTCCCATTCTAGGTATCCACCACAGTTCTATCATGTCTCAATTACCACAGTGAAAAATGCACGTCTGTCTTCACTGACACTCTTTCAGCTGTTCTTCAAATTGATACCTGATGACAAGTCTTACTTGTCATAAATTCATTTTCAGTTTTGCCCAATAACTGTTAAAATTGTCTCCCCATGTCCCTGTGGCACACCATGGAAATATCCCACCCTGAAAACACATCTGAAGAGGAAAATGCTGCTGCTGCTGAGGTTTTCCTGAAACCAGGAAACACCAACAGAACTACTGTTTTTCTGTTTGG
Organism: Anseranas semipalmata; assembly: GCA_013399115.1. NCBI lineage: Eukaryota > Metazoa > Chordata > Aves > Anseriformes > Anseranatidae > Anseranas > Anseranas semipalmata. The sequence goes on from VXAA01000756.1 coordinate 589,601, forward strand.
TTGGTTTTTTTAATATGACTTTTCCACATTCCTGAAGGAATGCTCACCTTTTGTCTTCCTCTTTCAGCTTTTAGCCAAGTGTGAAGGCAATTAACTAGCCTGATAAAAACAGTGCTTTTGATCACAGGTGCCTCCCCTATATGCCTTCCTCAACACAGGACATAGTGCAATACATGTTCTACATATTAAAAGCTGATTTGGGGCACAAACCTGTTGATGTTTCCTTTCCATTTCTTCAAGTTCTGCCTCCACTTTTGTCTGTTTTTCTTTCACCTTCATTAGTTCTTCATCCTTAGCTTGAAGTTCTTCTTCTTGACGAGTCACCTGAAGAAGTGGCTTCACCTGCAAAGTTTTGAAATGAACACATGAGAACCTGCATTCACCTATTTACAAAAGTCAAAGAAAGCAACAGAATATTACAAACCTTTGTGAAGACTCTCCACCACTGCCAGTGCCTAAGCTTTAAATATGCAGCACAATTCCTCTGCAGGATTTTCAGTGCACTCAGTTGCTGTTGTTTCTTTGCAAAGGCCCTGAAGACAAAAAGAGCAAAACATTTTATGTTAAATACAGCTAAGCACCTGTTTTGGGGGGTTTTGTTTGTTTGCTTAAAGGCTACCCAACCCTAGAACACTTGCAGACCATAAAAAAAAGGCTTATTTTTAAGTTTTGGTGACTATGTTGACCTATGATTACACATTCCTTATATAAAGAGGATGGGCAAGAGCTGGATTGCTGAATTCACAATTTTCAAAACAATACTTACAAATGCTATTTGTTCTTATTGTTAACAGACTTTTTCCTCAAAAAGATAAAATAAGGATGGATTAGACAATGAACTCCCCTTTAATTTCATAAAAGCAGCTTTCCAGAGTACTTCTGAGAAGTACTCTGATGATGGAACAGGAGGAGAGATTTTTTGCAGTCACTAGCTATACTAAACAGCTCCATGTGTCAAAGGCAAGACTTAAAAAAGCAGATATTGTTATAGAATGAAGGTACAAATTCTTATTAGAATTAGCGGGTAAAAACTTACTTATTTGCCCTGGATACAACTACAATATTTCAGGCAACATGCTTTCTTAAGAAAAATCTCTCCTCAAATGCAAGTTTTGAAGCCCAGCTCCCTATCAAAGAGGCTTAAGATGACCACAAGAAGACCTAGTCATAAAAGTACACATACTTTCTAGCCAGGTATCCTCTACAGACTGCCTGGAAGAAGATGATAATGTCTGTGATCTTCAGATCTCGTTCTTCTTCTAAGTGTGCCAAGACACCAGCTCGGAAAAAGATCTTGCTCTGTCCAATTCTGTATAAGTTGGGATCCAGCTCTAAGGCTCTGATCTAAATGGATAGGCAAGTACATTGTTTTTACGTCAAGGAAAAGACTTGTTTTTTGTTTCAGCTGTTCGATGTTTCAACAATATTTAGGCATAAATACTTACCATGCGCTCACAGGCTTGCTTACCATCCATAAAACCTTTTGGAATTGCATTGGGAGTAAGGATCTCATACCTTTAAGACAAATGAAAAAAAAATCTTTATATTCACCAATAATCTACATTTTCATAAATCCTTAAAGCTATAGTCACCAAATACATGGCTAAGGAGTTTCTCCAGAAAGTTTTTCTGGAAGTCCATTGTAGGTTGTTTTCCCTTCCCTATTCTCTTTAGAATAAACTTGTAGCATTTAACTACTTCAAGCTCAAACCACTTCAAGACATCACACACTGTTCTGGATTTTGTTCTTGTGTTTTTTTTTTTCCTTCCAATTATTTAACAAGGAACTTCATCTCAAAAGTAAAAAGAGACTGTGTGTATTGTTACCTCTGTCTAAATTCCTGGAAGACTATCCTGTTTGGAAATCCTTGTCGACAAATCCTTATTCCTTCCAAAACACCGTTGCAACGAAGCTGATCTAGAACTAGGTGTGGATCTAACTTTCCAGCCTGGACAAACAAAACAAACATGATTTTTAAACTTTTAATTTGCATTAATGAAAAGCTGCAGTTTAAATTTTTCAGGCTACCCTCTATGAAATCAACTGTCTAAATAAGGGATGTACTAGGAATACTGAGAAGATATTTCATAGAATCACAGAGTGGTCTGGGTTGGAAGGGACCTTAACGACCATCCAGTTCCAATCCCACTGCCATGGGCAGGGACAACTTCCAGTAGAACAAGTTGCCCAAAATAACAACTAGGTCAGGTTGCACAAAGCATGTTTGGTCAGTGTGAAAGCTTTGCAAAACCTGGCTTCTGATTTCGAAGGGAGGACCCACGCAGCATGCATATCTTAAAGTGCACATAAATACTCTAATAAGGAGAAAGAATTCAAGGGGTGGTCTGTTGCACGTACCCTCTTTTCATGATTTGGAATGATGCAGCGAACAAAATTGGGATTAGTGTTTCGGAGCGTTGCCATCAGCTTAGTGAGAGATTCTTTGTAGAGTTGCCCAACGGTACGAAACATGCCCTTCTTGGTCTTGTATGCAGAGCCAAAAGCAGTCTCTGTTATTCCAGTGACCTGATCCAGACCCACAATACGATCCACTGGGAAGGACAAGAGAAAATAATTAAGTGAACCTTAATATTTGTCTGGTATAACGATGCACAGAAAGAAGAGCAATAGTGCAGCAGCAAAAGCTTTGTGGAACAAATGACAGAAGATGCCATCAGTAGGCAAGGCAGTCAGCAGGTATTAGGGACGCTGTGCAGAAGCAGTGGAACCAGAAGCCACAAACTTATACAGCAGAGTAGTGTAGCTTTAGTAGGAACACTACGATATCCAGCTCTTTACTTGCAGTTCTACATGACCAGTAAAGCCATTTCCTTTAAGTGAACTTTTCAGAGATAGACAGTTGCCTAGAATCTGGCAATTATGTGAATTCTTACAATGCAAAACATTTCTGAGTCGAACATTTGGAATTCGTTACCTGTGCGTATTTGTTTAAAGAGTCACTAATGATAATTATATAGGTTAACTATGAGTTTTATTGAATACTCCAAATTGTTTGAAAGCAATGGTTTACAGAAGAGTTGGAAATAGTGTTATTTCAGTGGCAAGAGGGGAAAAAAAGTATTTGCCAGACTTTTGCTAGTCAGCAATTTTGAATAATCCTTTCAAGTTTATATCTACTGCAAAGATCTTCCTTGCCAAAACAGCAGTTTCAAACCAGGAAAACTGCACACCAATGCACTTCACAGCTGCCATAAAGCATCAGAATAGAGAAAGTTTTTCTTGGATTTTGAAACATTTTGGGTAAGGATCTCCCTGGTTTCTTCTTCAGAAGCACACGTTACAGATCTGACTGCCATCATTAAGACCTTTAGGCCAAAAAACAGGAACAAAAATGTGATTCCATGTGCACGTCAACAATTATTTAAACAGCTCACTTATAAACATGGGAAGAGGTGGCTTAGCAGCTTAATTAGAGCCGGTACTTCTTAGTACTGAGCAAATACACTACATGTATTGGTTCTCTGTGAAATCAAGCAATTATATGTAGGCTACAATTTAAGTTTTTGTAATGTTATCTCCACATTCTTTTAAACCAAAGCAAAGGGAAATGCTACCAGAATTAGTTTTGTACATAAGAATCAGTCAGTGATAATATTTTATGTCATACTTGTACTCAAATGGTTTTTAAAAGGTCTATACAAAGCAGGAAAATTAAAAGCAGAAAAATACAGGGCAACAAGTTTGAATAACCACTTGCAAGTCTCATGTAGTACAGAGCAGAGCCCAGATCCTCCCCATGGAGTTTTAAACCAAGAATCTAAGTGGCTTATTAAAGTTAGAAGATAAGTAGGTGGCAAGTTGTTCATAAAATCATATCAGAAATATTTACTTTGAAGCAGAATCGAGTTCTACAGAAGAAGTGGGACAGAAATTACTGGGAATCAATCTTACAGAGGATGAACATGACAGCTTGTAAATATTAGAAACATGCACCCAATAGACACCACTAACGACTGGACACCATTCAGCATTTATTTGGCATCTCTAAGACCAAGTACAGTTTAAATTTTGTGAATATATCAAAATAATTGTGCATCTTTTGTTCGGCTCCCCTCTGTCCTCCAACTATATTAAGGTTATTTATATTTAAATAAGCAATATTAAAGTTAAATATAAGTTTTCCCCGTAGGTTAAGAGCAGTCATTGAACAGCATGACTGGAATTACCCATTGGCTAAAGTTTCTGAACTCACACTAGTAATTATTTTAGGATACACCAGTTGCTTTCTAAAGTATGTAGTATATTGAGAATAGTTTCAAGTAAAAATCGGAAAGTTTGAAGGCACAAGCTTTGCACACACATTTCAAAACTTGGAGAAGAAGGGAAGGATGAGGAGGAGATTGGAAAAGACATATAAAGCTTCTTCAAAAAAATCTAAATAAATGGTTTGATTTTAATACCTCAAAAAATGTGTGCAATTTCTACAAAGGGAAATATTAAAAAACATTTTTAAAATAGAAGAACAATTCCAGCAAGTCTGGAAGAAATTTATTTCATTTACTACCACTACTGAAACTGCAGCACTCCTGGTAGTTTTAATAGATTCTTCACCTCCCCTACTCAAAAACACATCTACATTCTAAAACATTCCATAGTTTTGTCAATGTTGGACTGCAGAAAGAAGCTTGATAGTGTTATAAAGCTTATGCATTGTCTCAAATACTTGGAGCTACCAGAATTATCATTTAAGAAGCAATTCTGCATCTCAACATGGAACTAGGAAGCAACAAACCTTTTCATTTGCAATGCTTAAATGCAATGCATAAAATACAGATGCTATATGTATGCAGCAGCAACTGAATAGGTATGCACTCAGAACATTTGCCTTGTGGAGGTATACCTAAATTTAGCATGAAATGAAAAAGTTCATGCAAGCCTACGAGCAAAAATGGTTTTCCTGTAGATACAACAGCCCTGCCTTTAGTAGGCCTATGATTTTTATATCCATTCACCTGGTGAATCATGAAGACCAGTAATATTGTCATAGAAACAGGCTCTCTGAATATTCTGAATCTCTAAGGCAGAGAAACAGCAAAAACAGAAAGACAGAAGAGCAGACACACAAGACACTTCAGTTAGTATACAGAACAGGTTTATCAATTACAAGCAGACTTAACTGTGCTACAAAGGCTATTAGGCCACAACATATTCCATGCACATTTCAATTATCTGTGGAAGCAGGTTTTGAGTATTTGGACCAAAACACTTTCATTTCTATGCATGTACTCAAAAGGAAAAGAGCAGATCCCCAACCAAAAAGTTCTTTATATATTCATTATAACACCTCTCTGCAGCTGAACCAAGAACTCCTGAGAAGATGGAAACTCAGTATTAACCTACAGCATCATCTATATCACAAGCTTGAGTTTTTTTCTGGAGTAAGAAACTACAGGCTTTATGCACTATGACATGTAAATATACTGTTATTAATATACTGTGATGTTAAAAACTAGAAGAGTCCCTGGTTAGTATTTATTTGTTTATTTCTGCTTCTTGGAATATTTTGGTAAAAATGGCAAGAAATACTTTAAGCTGATGTGCAGGTAAAACTAGCTAAACAGCAACGTGCAGTTAAGTAGGAAAAATATTGCGTTTGATTTTAATATGGAATATATAAGCACTGGTACAGCTGTTAATGAATTTTCTTTCAGGAAATGAAGTTTTCCAGGGTATCACCCACCACTGCACTGTGCCGGTGCTCATATAAGGTGACATTTTATTAACAGCAAGTACTACTACAGCTGTTTATATTCAGGACTTCAATGCAGCAAGTCAAATTAAGAGTTTTGGACATGATTCTACAGATACAATTTGACACAGGTTAACAAGTAGTATCAGTTCAAATAATGAATATGAGAAGCAGCTACTCAGAAATGGTACATGTGCAAGGGACCATACAAGCAACACAGCTTCCCTTTTGTACTTTTGGTGCTAAACCATAGAGAAAATGCTGTAGATATTTACAATGTAGAGGTGGAGGGTGAGGAGGGAACAGGCACAAAAGAGAGAACTCATCCAGCAAGGAGAAATCTCTAACAACTTGTGTACTCAGAGCATGATCTCTTACCATCCTTCCAAAGTTCTGCAACAAATTTGTCAGAAGATTGGTGCAAGAGTGTAGCCACGTTGTCATTCAGGGGGTCCATGTTCTTCATCAACCACTCATCTGCCTTGTAGTCTACCTGTAGAGCAGCCAAATTGCAAACGATCAGAATATTACTACCAGCCTTAGTTTTAAATTTTCTAGCTTCAAAAATAAGCTTTCAAAATACTACACTGAATTTTCCTCCCATTCTCTTTGATGTTTGCTTGCTTTGAGTTAGTTGTACCTCCTTAGAACAGTTCAAAGTACCATTAAAATCTATTGTTCTTTTGAAAAAGGAACTAATAATAATAATAAAAAAAGTTCAATTTAAACTTAACAATCTGACTTTTTGCTTAGTAATAGCTAGCACACATTTTTCAGCCTAGTGGTATTGCCAAAATAAGGCTTCATTGCTGTGAAGATGTAGAAACTCCAATACAGATCCTAATTACTTTAGATAAATGTATAGAGAGTAAATTAAAGAATGTGCTGAAAGATGAATATTTTTACTTTCACTATAGCAGTTCTACCTAAACATTTTGTTCTATAAAGAAAACAAACACAGATCCTATCTTGAAAGAACCAATTCTGTGGTTTACAATTAAACTACAGCTCAGCAATTGCAAACTCTATACTCCCAACGTGGGCTTCATCCCAATGCAAAAGAGAGCCCTTAAAAAAAAATCCAGCAAAGCCTCTGGGTAGACTAGCATGTGTTTGCTTCAACCAGTCCAAAAGGTATCTATTTTTAAATAAGGACTTCGGAAGGAAAGCCAAATTTAAATGCTCTCACCATCCAAAACCAGATGAGATCATCTTAGTACTTCTTGCAGAAAGCTATTTTACAAATGATTTCAGTTCTGAAGGAAATACACATTCTGATCAGTAATCGAGAAGTGCCTTTTGTCAGAAGATAAGGCGATGCAGTGCCAGCATCACCAATGCCCACAATGTTTGGCAGAAGTAAGCCATTCTTCAGAACAATCACTTCCTTGTAGTCAGGTACCAAGACGTTTTACTTCATTTTGATTACCTAAAGGTAATCTTTTGTTTCACAGCCGATTTACTATTCACTTTAGTAACAGTGATGATTTGATTATTTCTAAGTTATTACTTTAAATATCGATACAACACATTCAATTTATTTCATTTTTTGCTACAATTTTCTAGTTGGCACCACCAACATTAATGAACAGATAACAGCCATTAAGATATTTTTATTATTAAAGGATAGTTCAATTCACACAATCAGTTTCTTCCAAATCAGAGCAAAAAATGGTACTAGGATTAAGTTTAGCTATTTATGAAACTGATTACATAGCGTGGCACTACAGAATAGACTTGGTGATCATGAAGTTTCCACAAAACGCTGACAAGAATTCCATGGTTGTTTCATGGACCAGTTCACATTGCATCTGAGCTCTGTCCCTCAGCAGAAAAATAAAGATTGAATTAACAGTAAAGGTAAAAAGATATCAGCTTAGCTATAAAAGCGGATAAACAAAGTCTTGTGTTGAACTGAGGAAATAAAATTGAAGAAGATGGTAATGGTACTGGCATAGTCCTACTTAAAGCATTATCATTTGCAGTTCAGGGACTTCTAGGGTCAAAAGTAGTGTCTTGGACTGGATGATCTTAGAGGTCTTTTCCAACCTAAATGATTCCGTGATTCTGTGATCATCAACTTGGACACAGATATTCAGAGCAGATTCCTCTTAGTAAGACCTGAAAAAACTCACCTCTAAGACCTGACAACAAAATTAAAGGGAACTGAAATATTTACTTTAATATTAATATTTTTCAATGCTGACTGCTTTTTGGTAACAAGAATTCTATCACAGCACTCCAGAATATGTCCAAGAAAATAAAACAAGGCCACCTTCTTGCGCAAGTATTTCTAAATCTGCTATCTGTACACCTCATAATACTTTCCCCAAACCAACATTTCTAACCCAGTGTTCAACATTTATCTCTTACCTTCCCTGCATAGTGAATAATGCAGAAGTCTGCTTTGTCCTTGAGCTGTCTTGGCTTTTGGAATTTGGAGTGGGTGCCTTGCTCTTGGACCAATTTTTCCACAAATGTTTTGTCAGTAGCTTTAGGGAACCAGCATTCTTCATCCAGTAACGCTAACACACCAGGAGGATTTGCCTGAAATTCAGATGGATTTAATCTGTGTTAATATTTAATAAGTATATATTTTCATAATATTTTGTATTCAAAACACATAATTGAATGCCACAATAAAAAGTTGTCAAAGTTGATTCCAGTTTAAATTAAAGCAAATGGTGGGGGAATCCAGTTCCATGAAGACATTATGACTGGTTCAAACAAATTCATTCCAATGGATATGGACTCCGATACAGCTGAGCTGATCTAGTGCTGACTGCAGCCTTGCTTTCAGCTGAGACTGGAATAGATGACCTCTAGAGTTCCCTTCCAAACGTCTCTACAACATGTACGCACACAGCACCTCACCCATATTTCCACAGTAGTTACTGTCATACTTTAGTGTTGGCAAAACTGAAGACAATTATCTCTCCCAGCCACTCGATACTAGTGTGGCAGCCACCAAGCCTTCCCTTGCCAAGCCCTGTGTTGATATCCAGTAGCAGCATCCAGAGGGATTCAGCAGGCTTAACTTCAGCAGCCAGCAGTTTTACATACTACTCCATGAGAGGGTTTATTCTTAGAATGAAGTAGGGAACAACCAACACTTGCATTGTACAGCTGTAGAATTGTTTGACAGAATCATTTTTCTCAGGGAAGACAGACTGATATACACAAGAATGGAATGGAAAAATAGTTCATAAAGTTTCATATTTCAAAAGTTTATAAAAAATGTGAGGCTTAAACATTTGAAGAGATGTTTATATTTGCCTACTACATGGCATCATATACTTCGTTTGCCAAACAATTAAGACTGTACTGATGTTTGCCTTTTTTTTTTTTTTTTTAAAAAAAAAAAAAAGAAATTCAATGCTTTTTAGGATATTCACTTAAACATTTGCATATTGAAAACCACTTCCCTTCTGAAGCCCCCAGTCTTTTTGGCAGAGATTTTACCTTCCAAGGAGGCAGAACTTTCTCCAGTTCCACTCTCAAAACGCAAAACTTCAGTGTGAAACAACATTTCCCTTTTCTTACTCCAACACAAAACAAACAAAAAACCACCAGAGCGTGCCTGTTCTGCTCTTCAGGATGCATAACATCACTGGCAGTGATGACTGTGTATTCTAGAGTACACACAGATGAACGTACAGAGCAGTAACTGCAATGCCCTAGTTTTAATTAAAAAGCGTCATGAGATAAGTTTTGACAGCATACTTCTGATGTGTGAAGAGAGATAACCTTCCAGAAATTATGGTCTTCGCTACCCCCCGGTCCCTTACTGAAACCAGCTGCTCCTCCTGCTTTAAAGCCTTCTTCAGCTTCCATATATTGAGCAGCCAGAATATCAAAATACAGTGACACCACCAGCTTTAAGATAGTGCTGTCCTATTCAAAAGGCAGATTTACAAGAAAATTTATCCTAAATGGAGTTTCAGGAATTTTGCTATTGATTTCAAATGGAAAAAATTACCTTAAGTCTTTAAAAGCTTTGTAACTAAGTCACCACACTAAAGCTCCTATGTATGGCCATGGTTTAATATGAAAGTGACAGGACTAAAGTCTTCATTATTACAAGGGAAAAAGTATAAAAATAGTAGTTTAATATCTTTAGCGCAGTGTTCTACCCTAACACCAGGGCAAAATCCTCAAGGACAGATCCTTTTTACTAATCATGGCATTTTAGACTTTGGACTTCAGCATTCAAGTTAACTCACTTTCTGCAACAGCTTTGCAAGAAATCTCTGTACAGCCCTACAATTTGCAGGCAATAAGAGACAAACCCATAAGTTGAACCTCTTCTCCTTAGAGCATTATTAATGCACAAACTCACAGGTCTTTCGATTAAGTCGATGCAAGGCTGCAGATCCAGTCCAAAGTCAATGAAATTCCACTCTATACCCTCTCGTTGGTACTCTTCTTGCTCCAGGATAAACATTGTGTGGTTGAATAACTGCTGAAGCTTCTCATTGGTGTAGTTAATGCAGAGTTGCTCAAAGGAGTTCAACTACAAAAAATAACATTAGTAAGCAAGAATAATTCAGTGATAGGATTTACCACATGCTTGGAAGTCAAAAAATTGACCTTGTAAGGCAATTCCCTGAGAACTCTGCAACATTCAAGTACATTGTAAAGAAAATTAAAAAAAGGATTATTCAAAGTCTCTTATGTTCCCTGTTACCTACATTAAACTAGCATATAATAGGAAAAGAAACAATTGTTGTAAAACCATCACATATATAAAAGAACAGTTTAGAGTATGACTTTCTGGCACTATAACCCAGGGTTGCCAAAGCATTCACGTGCTACAAAACACAAAACCCTCCTGCAGCCTTGGAACATACATGCATTTAGTGGCTTTACAGTTAATCCTGAATGCACAACAACATGGAGATGAAAAGAAAAATCTGATCCGTTTTAAAGTACCTCGAAGATCTCAAACCCAGCAATATCCAGAATTCCGATAAAAGACGCTCCCTGTCGTTTGGTCCTGTCCAAAGCTTTGTTAATGCGGTGAACAAGCCAGCGGAAAAGGCGTTCATAGGTGGCCTTTGCCAAAGCTTCCACTGCAAAGTCTGCCTAAAAATCCAAACAGGAAAATTTATTTACTCTGGAAAAGTCATCAAAAGAACAGAGATACGGATGCTATCAAAAATAACCTAGTAACAAAAGAAGTTTAATGGAGTCAATACCACTGGGGAATGAAAACAACCAGCAGAAATAGTATGCAGTTTGATTAATGTTATGTACATGTGTTTTTAAACCGTACCATAAAAAAAAAGCTCTATGCATTTGGTAGCTACAACTATACGAAATGATGAAACCAGCAGACGGTCAAGGAAGTTTCTTCTACTCAACCATTGACTTTTATTAATAAAGACAGTGAACTTAAAAGTTAGTGGCAGTACACATTTAATCCCAAATTTCCTTATTAAAAAGGAATCAGGATGAGGTGCAGTTTCACTTCATCTTTAAAGCACCGAAACTTACTTGTTCTTTGGTCTGGGCTTTCTGAACGTAGTCTCTGCCAACTTTGATGCGTGGTGTCAGTATGGCCCTGGTGAACTCCATCACGTTCATTCCCAGTAGGTGGCAGAGTTTCTGTGCAACTGGAGATTGAAGGAAAAAATGTAAGTGCTTAAATCCTCTACCCGCCACAGCAGCTAGCAACATGGGTGAGACAAGCTACTGACAAAGGCATTCGTGCGTCAACTTAAAAATTTAACAGCTATTCAAGATAGCTGTCAGGGAGGTGCACTTCTCTTGTGGACAGACCGACCCCACTGCAAAGCCCGTCTGCGGGACTTCATCTGAAAAGCTGAAGCAAGTGTCTACAGAAGTACCCACTGAATTTCCTTAAGGAAATGTGGAAAATGCTACTTTCCTGAAGTTACACGGAGGTCATGCAGCAGTCCATTGCCTGCACACAGGCCTTCATTTCATTACTTTAATGGGAACATTTATTTCCCCACCTCCAGAAAAAAAGCATATGTCAACTCCATCATATTATAGATTGCTTAAAAACCTGTGCTTCAGTTTAGGCAGGCATGTCACATAATGCTATGAATGCTTGTATTATAGACTACATCAAAACACACTGTTTATACAAAGTATTATAAACCCATGTTTTAAATTGCTTACAATAATGCAGGCAGCAGCTCACTTTGAGACACCATGAACTCTGCTGGTGTCCTGTTCGTTATTTGAAGTTATGCATTACCCACACTACCATCAGATACTCTCATTGCATCAATCCCTTTTTCCAAATAACCCTTCCAATAGGTTAGGTGCTTATGATTCCAAATTTCTAAAAATGAAAGTGACGCTAAAGATATTTTTAGGTCTGGGTAAGTGTTGCCCTTTAGCAGGAAGCCCTCCACAGTCTATTCAGTAAGTATTTCAACCCTGCAGCTTCCTAATGTGGCAGCTCATTGTTTTACTGTTGAAATATGTGTGTACACATATATTTATAAATCTGCATTAAAAATAGATTTTAACATACAAAAGCTTCCTTTACATTTTTTTTTTTACAGTATTCAAAACACTACCACTTGATTTTAAAGTCTGCGATTCTGTCTGCCCATACATTTGTTGGAATGATTCATGCATCGAAATGTAAATTCATCAGTGAAATTAACGTGCCATCACAAATTGATTACTCCTTTCACATTAGCTACATCCATGAGCATTTGTCAGGCAGGATCTGCCTTCAGTGAAGCCATGTCGGTGATAGCCAACATGGCTTCACTAAGGGCAGCTCGTGCCCGACAGATTTGGTGGCTTTCTACAGCAGGGTTACAGCACTGGTGGATAATGGAAGAGCAACTGACGCCATCTTCCTGGACTTGTGCAAAGCATTTAATGGTGTCCCGCATGACACCCTTATTTGTAAATTGGAGAGACATGGATTTCACAGATGGACCACTTGGGGGATAAGGAATTGGCTGGGTGGTCACACTCAAGGAGTTGTGGTCGACGGTTCAATGTCCAAGTGGAGATCAGTGACAACTGGCATTCCTCAGGGGTCGGTATTGGGACCGGCGCTGTTTAACATCTTTGTCAGCGATGGGGACATTGGTGCACCCTCGAGTGCACCCCCAGCAAGTTTGCCAATGACACCGAGCTGTGTGGTGCGGCCGACACGCTGCAGGGAAAGGATGGCATCCAGAGGGACCTGGACAGGCCTGAGAGGTGGGCCTGTGCGAGCCTCATGGAGTTCAACAAGGCCAAGTGCAAGGTCCTGCACCTGGGTTGGGGCAATCCCAAGCACAAATACAGGCTGGCTGGAGAATGGATTGAGAGCAGCCCTGAGGAGAAGGACCTAGGGGTGTTGGTTGATGAGAGCTCAACATGAGCTGGCAACGTGTGCTTGCAGCCCAGAAAGCCAACCGTGTGCTGGACTGCACCAAAAGCAGCGTGGCCAGCAGGGCGAGGGAGGTGATGGTCCCCCTGTGCTCCACTCTTGCGAGACCCCACCTGCAGCGCTGCGTTCAGCTCTGGGGCAACCAGCACAAGAACCACGTGGACATTTTAGAACAAGTCCAGAGGAGGCCATGAGGATGCTCAGAGGCTGGAACAACTCTCCTGTGGAGAGAGGCTGAGGGAGTTGGGAGAAGCCTGGAGAAGAGAAGGCTCCAGGGAGACCTTATAGCGGCCTTCCAGTACCTAAAGGGGGCCTACAGGAAAGCTGGGGAGGGACTCTTTGTCAGGGGTTGCAGTGATATGACAAGAAATAACGGTTTTAAATTAAAAGAGGGGAGATTTAGATGAGATATTTGGAAGACATTCTTTACTTAGAGGGCAGTGAGGCCCTGGCACAGGCTGCCCAGAGAAGTCGTGGATGCCCCATCTGTGGAAGTGCTCAAGGACGGGACCATGGGCAACCTGGCCTGGTGGGAGGTGTCCCTGCCCATGGCAGGGGTTGGAACCAGACGGGCTTTAAGGTCTGTTACAACACAAGCCATTTTATGATTCTGTGATTTCTGTACTTTGAGTATACACATACACATCAGTGTATGAGATGAAACCTGCAAGCTTAGGCATCTAGCAGCAGATGCTGTCAGGATTGTTTTGAAAAAACAAGAACTTGAAAATACTAAGTAGCCATGGGCATCAGCTTGGTACCGTGGCACAATGGGTACTATAGAACAGCTACCCCAGTTTTTATGGAAGGAAGGAGGGGTGTTTTTTCCCCTCCTCTCCCATGCAGCATTCTAAACACTACATTCAGGCCCTCTTTCATGAATTTGTAATATGGAATTTGTTGTCTCTCTACCTTTCAAGCTTGTAACAAGCCACAGCACAGTAAACAACTGACTCGGACGTAACACTAAAAATCACATTTGATTCAGACACTAAAGAAGGTTACAGTCAGCCTTTGATTTGACTGAAGAAAGGAAACCATCCAGAAGTGAAAGCTCTCTGTGCAACTTCTATCACTTTGACATGTAGGATTGTTTCACTTTTTTTTTTTTTTATATCTTGATCAATCTTGCACTAAAAAACAAACATAACTTATCTTGTTTGCTTACAGCTGAGGAATGTCCACTTGTGATTGTAGCAAGCCCTGGTTATCCTGACTTCTGTTTTAATTGCTGTTGATTTTATACATATAAATTCTGAATTATTATAAAGCAAATATGCTGAAAAGCTTGTATTACAGTTGAAGTACAAACCTTATGAAGTTGCTTGTGAACCTCTGTCCTTTTGGAAAAAAAGCTTCTTCCAAACCTGGCAAGTATGAACTGGTTCTGTAAAGACAGCTTCTCTCTCCCCTTCATCTATGAAGGCTATAAGAACTTTTTGCCATCTCTTATATTTATACTTGAAATGGCAGGTCTCACACCTTCACAAATATACCTGCACAATTCATACCTGCACGAATTCCTGTCTATCAGGAGACTGATCTGACCTATTTCAGACAAGTCTCTAAACTCGTCGCTGCCTTGACACTTATTTCTCTATTACACTAGGGAAACCCACTAGTGAGATGTGACAATACAGATGACAAGCAAGTGAAGATCAGTTTCATTCCGTGTCTTCAAAAAGATATGCTAAAAAAATATCACCAAATAAAGCAGTTTTACTTAAAAAAATAAAAAAAGAGAACAGCAACATGCTTTAACTGTTATTTGAGCTTTTCAGCATCTTTGCTTTTTTATTCGAAAACTTTATAGCCGGTAATATATCTATATCCAATATTATACTTTAGAATTTTATGTCCAAAAATGATAGTAATAAAGCAAAAGTGAAGATAGTCAGGAAGTAAGAGGCATCTATATCTTTCCTACATCCCACCTTTCTAGTGGAAAAACACTCCATTGAGTTGCCTCAGATGACACTAAAAGCCCAAAACCCAATCCCCCACCCAACCTTTTTTCCTCCCTGCAGAACTCCAAATGCCAACTGCCAGCCAAATGTCAAGTCAATGATTATCAAGCTTGAATCCATACCTGCTTGCTGGAGCACTTTGGGCAGCAGGCCACTGCCCTGGGACATGACAAAAGTTTTGGACACTGCAAGCAGCATGCACACACAGCAATTTAGGGCAATTATGAAACAAGACAGACAAGACTTTGAGTCGTGCGTGTGCAGGTCTCATGAATGACAATTCTTACCGCTCTGCACACCGAGGTCAGTTCTCAAAGCTGACTTTCCATGACAGCTTTTAAAAGGCCACAACTGAAGTACTAAATTAAAAATCTGAGAACTGCTTCAGCAGCTATCTTAGCGAAGGAAGAACTCAAAATGTTGATTGCATTGCATTTAAGGTACTGATAAATTTTAGTCACACCACCATACCACTTCAGAAATCAGATTTTCTGAAATATAGCATTCTTATGTTCAGCCATTTCACTATGGAAGTTGTGCTTGGCTCCAGGGTTCTTATCATTGGCAAGAAAACTGCTGTCAAGAACCAAAGAAAACAAACCGATTTAAGCATGCACTTTTTCCTAGTGCTTAAGTCTTTCTAGATAGCAATAAACAGGACTACAACTGAAATACTTATTCAAAGTTTAGAAGCAATGCAAACAGCATAAATTCTGTTGATGGATACTTAAATTTGTCTGCATTGCGAGAATGGAAGATGAGAGTTTTAATAATTGCCCGTTGGCTACTACTATCGTAATTGTGGCCTTTTTTTGGCATGAAACTTTAACAAGGAAGCTCAGAAGACTGCTCTGTACTTTCAAAGATATGCACTAAACAAACGATAGGAAGAAAACTGCAGCTCATGTTAAAGGAAGCCATACAAACGCGATCAACTCACCAGTATTCTCTGGCATAGAAGCTTGATCGGTATTTCTCTCCTTCTTAAAGGAAATATTTCCAAATTGTAGCACTGAAGACACCACTTTCAGCATTGCTGTGTTAACAAAAGACATATGAACCAGTTTAATTGAAGAGAGCTCAGCTTAACAAATTTTTCTTCTGTTATGTCACTTTCCTTTCAAACTTGAAATATGAGTTCAGAAAGGAAATAAGTTTGTACTGCACTTTTTAGGCAAACGGCTTTAGCTCAACTCTAAGCTTATGTTAAGCAAATACTTGCTTCAGGCTGTCAAGACACTGAAGCAATATTAAGTTTGGTGACATTAAATTAGCAACTGTGTATGCATGTGTGCACAAGAGAAAGAAAGTACACTTTAAAAATCCAAGAGGCTTAACTTACACAAGATCTCGTCATGCGAAAATCCCATGATATGCATTGCTTCCATAGTCTCCTGAAAGTTATCCTTGTCTTGTTGCCCAGGAATGGGGATGTAGCCATTAGATAAAAATCTGTAATTGTTAAATCCTTCAAGCAGCAAGTCAGCTGTATGGAGGGGGGAAGGAGAAGAGATAGAAAAACAAGCTAAAGAACTGCTGTTCACACCCACCTGTACGATGTGTTCACTAAATACGCAGCCCATGCTTTATGAAATCAGTTCCTCAAATATGGCTACAAGCCATTATACCAGCTTAGTAATTCATTCTTCTAAAACTTAAAATATGAGTATACCCTAAAACCTAAAGTCAGATTCCCAGAATTCCTATCTGCAGCAACCTACATTAGCTCTTTAATGCACTATGCCTGTAAAAAGAACATCACCTGACTCAGGTCTACCATAATCATAAATCCCTATTTAAAGTACCCTAAAAAAGCATCTCTGTTGAAAGGTTAAAGACACAAGCAAAAGTAGAGTTAGGTATTGATGATAACCGCATCAAGGATGCTAAACGCAAGTTTATCTAACATAGGAGGACCAAAGGGGTCAATTCTCTGAAGTCTGTACCTTCAGACAGTTTCACTTATCACAACCTAGCAGGAATCCCCAGTTACCAAGGGAAAAGGGGAGAAGATAACCAAGATAGTACTGCAAAGGTGAAGAAAGCCTCAGGGTTTCATTATGTTTTGACAAAATGGCTGCTGTTCTCCCCAGCTTGAAGGCACTGCCTGGAGCGGGTACGGCTGCCACTGCCAAGCGGATTTGTTATTAATCAGCTGGGAGCGCTGCAGTTTCCATCCAGCGATTCCTGGCCAGAGACTGAAGACACCGGCCTGCCCAAACTGGACTTTGTCATGTAGCAGCCCTTTGCTTGACAGCATACTTGACAAAACACAGAAGTTATTTCAAAATAAAACCACCTGGCTTCTCATTTCACTCTTCTTTCAAAACTCACTGTTTCAAGACCAAAGAATAGTTCAAACTCAACTGTGTTAACACTGAAATAACAAACTTGGGAGGCAGAAGCAGCAGGTTTAAACAATGAGATTCTTGACTTACACTTGAGGTGTTCTCCTGCTCCAGCTAGTAGTTGATAGAAGATATGAAACGTCCGCTCATCTTTAGCCTGACGAACAGCACGAGACTTCTCCAACAAGTCTGGTTACAACTAGTCAAGGATCTTCTACAAGTTTTGGTAAAAAACCATCCAGTGCAAACAGAACTCTTTCAAAGCAAGCTATGTAATTATGTAAGGACCAAAAGGAACTTTAATAGTAATGACAGGACTACATCCAATACAAACTCGCAGTAACTTTAAATGAGAGGTTTCAAATTCAGATAGACAGAAGCCCACATTTAATTCCAGCAAACTCATTTCTTGGATGCCGTCTGCATTTCCCTGCTGCGTGCAGCTGACGGTTGCAATGGATCAACCAAAGTCTAAGTGAGAGGGGGAGCTGGTCATTCTTCAATCATTCTTCTGTTAGGACTTCAGTCCTACTCTAAGTACCAAAAACCAGCAGCTGCTGAACTCTAAAGTACTTTATCTAGTGCATTCAGCATTTCTTTTAAGTATAGCAATTTTATAAACTACTCTTCATTGCCTTTAAACAGTTCCCAAAGTCAAAGTTGTGCAGCAGATAGTGTCTAACAAGCTGTCACAAGCTGCTGTGTTATTTAAGTTTTCATGTTTTAATATTCCATATTGTAAAACAGATGTGGGACCGCTCTTTGAAATGACACAAGGGCAAGTTCCTGTGATGAAGAAAAAATCCCTAAAGAGATAAGTCCTCCTGTTTTTACAAAGTTCCAGGCAAAAAAAATCATCTGAATTTTATAAAAGCAAAAACTGCCTTCATTCCTGTGCTAAGCATTGAATTGAAAAAAAAAAATCATTCAACATTAAAGCATATTTTGAATAACTGCAAGTCTTTCTCAGCGTTATTGGGAAATTGTATTTTGTGACAGTACCAAACACGCACACTATACTTAAAATGAAGTGGTTTAACTCATAGGCACAGAATGAAAGCTTAATTGCATCATTGTTTGTGATTAATACTCACAAGATATTGTTTACCAAGGCTTTTGATTTCATAATTTTACGACCACCCTGTTGCTATTCCCCCCAGAGAAGAGGATAAACAGACTGAAGTTTACACACACATTCTTAGCATTAAAAAAAAAAAAAAAAAAAAAACACAAACAACTTTAGAGAAAGGCTTTCAGTATAAGTGTTATTACTTCTTACACAATCACAAACTAAAATGGACCTGAAAGCTAAAACTGAACTAGGCTTCAGTATTAATGGGTAGTAGGTCTTGTGTTACGGAATCTACGCTGGCGTCTAGAAGAACCAAGAAACCAGAAGGTGACCCAGCACAACACCACCTCCAGGGCTACCACTTGCTGCTGAGAGCAAGCACACTTGAAGCAATTTCTTCAGCACACACTGTTTTTAAGGCTAGCCTGAAAATCCAGCAGATTCCAGAGTGTTAAGTGTTGGTATATCCAATTTCTAAGCACGAGGAAGCATGCTGACTTGGTGATATTTGATCAGCTATAATGAAACAAAGGAAGAGACGGATGTTGTCAAAGGAATCTAGAAATATGGTCACCTTTCAGTACATCCCAATGAATTCAAGGGTTTAAAAAAACATTTGAAACTTGCATTTTACACTGATGTGGCATTAAGTAGGATACATGTCTCAATGTTGGCCCCAACAATATAACCAGTAACATCAAAGTTAATCCTAATGAACTTGCCCTGCAAAGAAGAGAGATTTTTGTAAGTACTTATTTTTTCATTATGACAACTAAGCCGTCTGTATGAAAACAATGCTACCTGCACAGTGGATAATAAGCATTTCACCAAGTTCAAATGAAATCTTTTCCATTCAATGTACTCATCACGTCAGTGGAATATGTTACTCTGCATACAAACACTTTCTGAAGATTAAGGCACTAGTATTCTAGATATGCAGACTTAAAGACTTTACTAAAAGTAAAGCTCAACATGTTTTGTCAGTGTGAAAATTTAAGTGATCGTACAGCAATGCTGAGATTTTAAGTGTACGCGTTTCTATAGGACACCAACATCTTCAGGCAGCCATGCATTTGCTTTAGCTGCAGCAATCCCAAATCTCAGAGTGCTGCCTACCCCTGACCATGGCGATTCTACTCCCTGTCCCAAGAGCAGGGTGTCTGCCACCGCCACGGTCTCTCTTTTCTAGCAGTTATAAAGAAAGGACCTAGAGAGACGATACGCCCCTTTCTTCCATACACATCTCCTTTTCTCCACAAAGGCCCAGATAGAGAGCATACTTCCCACACACATGATGGCTCTTGGGAAGAAAGTGGTGGCAAGGGATCAGAGTTGACCTGGGTATCAGAGTTGAAACAAATTAAACCAGTTTTAAGCCACATCAGTTCCCCAACCTGGTTTGTCACTTGGCCACAAACGCTCCCCATTAGCTCTGGCTTGGGGTTGGACCACTTCTAAAAGCACTGTTGCCATGTTCAAAGTTTGTGCTCATGAAACTGTTAAGTGCTCCCCTGGGTGCAAATGGGTGAAGAAACCAGTGGGAATGCTCCGCAACAACACCAGGATCTCTGTTTTCATCACACCCGATTCCTATAGTCTTATCTACATAGAAATAGGTTTTGGAGCTCAGGGAGTATCACAGCGATTTGCTAACAGCCATCTAAATGCTTCTTCTGATGATATCTGCACATAGTCACCTACTAACATCTTTTGTGGAGCCTTTCTGAAATCTTTCTTACAATCTTTACCCAAGTCCTCAGGTATCTCAAGTCTGACAGATCATTGCCATTAGTATGTTAAAGAGAATTCCTGTTTGGCAGATCCATTTAGCTCAGGGAATGTACTACCGATTTCCATATTAAATATTCTACTCTGCAAGCGTGGGGAATAATGGCCTGACATACTAAGTGTTTCTGCGATATATTGCTGCGCTGCAGAATTACAACACCTGAACAAGTTACCGCAATCGTTCTAACCACCACCTACCAGAACACCCTTGACTTCTCAACTTCCCTGATAAAGCTCATTCATGCCAAAAAGGTGTAAAGATGTGTGTACAGGACTGACCACGCTTCTCTCCCCAGCCATGCCAGGGAATCCAGAGAGGTACAGCCAACCTCACCTGGATCTAGCCTCAGAGCAAAGCAACTGCTCTGACTGCAGTCGCATGCCCTCAGCTCAGAGATTTCTCTAAGTCTTAAGAAAACTGTTGGAATACTTTAAATTAGCTTTAATAGTTACTCCCTGCTGCTTAATCTGCAGTTTGGTTGGAAAGCCAGTGGCACTAAAATGACTGCTGGAAAGATTTGGGGCTTGTTTTCCAGCATCCCCTGTCAGGGACCAGCACTTGAACTCAGATTTCCGAGGAAGAAGAAACAGAATATTCTAAGCTCAACTTTGAACTAAAGCACTTTATTTTTTGTTCAGTAACCATTCCAGAAAGCTATATTTAGAACTGCTACAAAGAAGGAACCGATATCTTGCTGAAATTCAGCCAGCAGACCAGATACAACGCATGTGTCAGTACCAGCATGTCAGGAGTGGCAGCTGACAGCTTTTCACACTTAATGGATAACACACATCCTTCCGAGCATGCCATGGCTTCGATTTGCCATGTTTCATGTGAAAGCACACATGAAGCACTACATAAGGTCTATTCGGTGGCTTTTTCTGGTATAACTCAGAACTGCTTTGCTCCGTTTCACCCTTCAAAATTCCTTAATTGCTGCTGCCAAGTTCCCAGATCCAGGAATGAAACACATTGAGGCAATGCAGGTAACATCAGAGGAAGGGGACCTGCACACGCTCAGCCTCAAAGTTCAGTCACCACTGAAGGTCCCTCACCTACTGTATCTTCTTAAAAGTGAAATACGAACACATCCTTTTAACTAGCACTGGCAAATCTTCCTATGAAATCTTTAATCTATCAGTCAGATGACCACCGCTGCCGTCTCTGACAACCGAATGCTGGTTACACTATCGTTATAGCACTAAAGCACACAGCTTTCTAAAAGCCACATAAGGAGGAAACCAGCATTTCCTGCTGGAATATGGATCTAACAACAAGACCACTTTCCTATCCACTGCAAACTCCAGATTTATTTTCCGAAACATAAAAACACTGCATTTTGTAGAGGTGGGGAAAAAAAAAAGTGACTTGACACTAGCCTTATTTCAGTATTCTCTGGTATTATCAGCAGATAGGGAACAGCCTGGCCTCTTCATGCTGCAAAGTAAAGACTGTCAAGCCTGTGTGCTGAACAACAGCAGTTCCCACTTTGTGGGAAGACACATTTTTTAAGTCAGATTTTTTTTTTATTTGCATAAAGACGACACCATCTGGAGTGCATTATACTTGCTCCTTTATAAAAATAGAGCTGGAGCCATCTGAGTGATTATGTTCATGATGGCAATGCAGACTTCAACATAATACAGAGCAGATGCTAACATCTTCAAGGAAAAAAAGTATCTTCATTGAATTAGTACAATCTTTGATGGACCCAAGAAATGGAACGTAGTAGAATTATTGTGCAGTGAAACCTGTTGATATTATGAATCTTAATGCAACATATCTGAGCATCAGCCAGCAGTGTAAATAATGTGGCTATAAAAAGTTACTGAAGTTGAATTTCTACGGTACTCTGCTCTCCCTCCTTGATTAATAATGCTGAAGGATTTAATCATGCAACTTTCCAGAGTTCTTATCGCTTGAGCTGAGTTCATGCACATAAATCCAAGCAACTGTTGAAATGTCAAGGCAGCCAAAAAAATCTTTCATTTGTTCTGTAAATTTTAGGTCAGTTCTTGCAAGAGAAAAGATTTAATGCCTCCCACACAGTTTTAAAGTTGTACTGGAAACAACTTTCCCCTGAAAATAGGAGACAGCTTTTTTCTTAAGGGAAATTTTAAAAAATGGTGAGTAGCTATTCACCTCAAATTCCATGATGGTTTCCAAACAAGGGAACACATCAAAAGAAGTTACCTACCAGCAAAACACAAGGCACTGATCCAACAAAACTCGACCACGAGCTGCAAGAGTGCCCTACACCTTGAAGATAAGTCACACCATCTTTCTGGCCTCCCTTCAGTAAAGTGGTCAGAAAGGCATTGAAATTTAGAAGAGTTTCTATATGCAAGTTTGGTGCCTTTTTTTAAATTGAGGATGTTCTCCCTAAACCAATCAAGTGAAAGAGCCATACCTATTGACAGGAAGGCTACATATCTAGCCAAATCCCACAGCGATGTTGTATTCCTTCATATTTAATAGTCATTCAGCAGTAATTTGTGCATGCAAGTCACAGTTTAGGTCTATAGCATAGTTGTATTTGTTACATTAGGAATGCCATTAGCAGTTCAAGGATAGTGGAAGTTAGAAACTGGATAAAATTAAAGCAAGTTTTGCCAAAAGCCAATGGGGATGCATCTTCAGCGACTCCAACACAACACAGAAAGCTTTTAACAGAACCTGAAGTCACTGAGGAAAGAGCAAAGAAAACTTCTGATACTAGTTAAACTCCCAAGAAGGAATTTCCCCATAAACAGTAAGCCAGATTTACAGACTCTAAACAGAAAAGGAGTAACTCACAAAGCGGGAGGAGTTGTCATTTTTCACCGTCTTCGCATTCCCGAAGGATTCCAGAATGGGATTTGCCTGAAGAAGCTGACGCTCCAGCTCCCCCTAAAAACCACACAAACAGAAAAGCAAATGGACATAAACACAGCGCACACGCGATGAAGGCTTCCTATAACCTGCTTCTTCCTGACAGTCATTTTAGCCAGGTTGGGGCAGTGATACATCTTCAGAAGGAGGTTATCATCCTCCCCCTCACTGCTAGATCTGCCGATAGTCTCTTCCATCCAGAGAAGAATGTGTTTTGTGTTTAAGAACACAGGCATACACACACACACACTTACACACAGAGGTGACCAAACAGGAGTCAATGGATGTTGCAAATCATTGAACATGGAAAAGAAAATTCACATTTAGGGCTAATGAAATTAGGCACAGACTTCAAATGCTTAAGAGAAAAAAAAACTGACTTTTACGATTTTAGTGCAAGGTGATTCTTAAACTCTCTCTTTAGCAATTTGACAACATACTCCTATTTTTCATATCAACTTTGAAATCAGTGAAATACTCATTTTCCATCAGCTAGGCACTCATATCATTGCAACAACTCTGACCTGAAGTGAATGCACCTGAAAAGTATGCCACAATGGCACAATGGGAACTGGGCAACACCAAACAAAGATTATCTTCAAATTGCCCAATTCAGCCAAAATTGCTCAGCAGCTTTAATGCATTTATTTTTTTTAAATGCTTCCTTAAGTTCAAGCCAATGGATGTGGAAATCAAAGTACTTATCTTAAGGAAATTGCACAACAGCTTTTACAATTGCTGACCATGAAGAGGTCTGGTAACAAAAAATGTCTGTGCTGCTTCCAGAAGCCCAAGAGGCACGTATGCACACAGGAAAATATGATATTGCTCTCCTGCTCTGAAGGATGGTTTAAGAAAAAATAAAAAATGAAGCTGTATGTCTCTGGAATGTAGTCTTAAAAACTGAAGTTTGTGTTCGTAAACCTGCTTTTTCCAATTATTTATAGCATAGATGAATAAAGGCTCCACACAGAGCAATTAAGAATGGAAACAAATCTCAAGACTTCCACAAGGTCAATTCTTACATTGGATTTTTTTTTTTAAAAAAAAATCACTAGTTAACACCTGAAAGAGGCTTTTATTTTTATATTCAAATATATTTCAAGTCCTTCTGGAAATGAATGGCCGCCTGTTCTTTAATGTGACCTCAAGTTATCTGCTCAAAACTTGTTTACATCCAAATGTATTCCCTTTGGGACTACATATTCTCTGAGCCCTGAAGTAACTATGGAAGAAATGAACGTGTTCATCTCAGCCCTGAACACATGAACCACTAGTCAGGCCACAGTGCCCACACCCCACAGGTTAGGTCTACCACTATTAGCTATTACAAGTGCTCCTAAGAACTGTAAAAATGTACAACTGGAGGAAAACAAGATCACTCGTAGCCAGTATGTGGACATCTGCAACTCACAGTCTAAACGATGCCTATGTAAAAGGCATCAGATAGTGGAAAAGCATCTGTTGACACCATTCCTCCCGTTCCCCTCTCCCAAAAACATTATCAGCTCCTGTTCAGACACCAAATAAAAAGCGAGAAGCTTGCTTACCATGTTGTACACAGCTTGAAATAAACCACTTTACGTATATTAAACGCAGCAAGCATGTCACAGCTTACATTTCAAATTCTAGCTATTCTGGAAAAGAAAGCACACCGACTTCAAAATTCAGCTCCACTAAAGAGCATTCCTGTGCTGCTTGAAGCATTTCACTCGGGGCACGCTTTGTCCATGCTTTAAAGCGCTTCCGTGTACCACAACATTAATTCAGTCTTGTGCATGGGAACTTCTGCAACAAAATAATCTTACTCAAGTTCTCCAGCTGAATGCAAGAAGTTCTCAATAGCACATTTTTATGATCATCTCGGGGGATTTAAGGAAAACATTCAGTTGTGTCCTCAGACGTGGGTGAGAACAGCGAGAACAGCCAGCGCTCGCAGCCTAGCAAGCCTCTGCGGTTGGTGTCCACAAGTGGACTTCTCGTGGCCATCACTAAGTGCAAACCTCCCACACAATGCAGAACAGCTTCTGGAAAGAATGGTGGTGGAACACTGAAATGGAGTTAGTAGTTTTCATGTCTAGATAGATTGCTTTGGTGTCAAAAAGTCTTTTTTAGAGGCATTTAGTGCTTTGGCAAGAGTTTAAATTTGGGCTATAGGCATATCTCCAGCATAGGCACCTAACCAGAACTTGGAAAAAGCAGTGTCGCAATACTGTGGAAAAAGTGAGCTCATGCAATATTTCATGCAGGGCAACATTAAGATAAGGAGAGATTATTGTCTCAGTTTCAGAAAAACCAGCATCCCAGTGACTCGGTTCGTTGTGAAGTCTGGTGAGGCAGGGAAACTACACGCTACTCACATACAACAGGGATCCACTCTGTAGTTCAAAATGACATTGAAACAGAAATGTTAATGATTATGGTTTATGCAATATCAACGCTTCTGGATTAGCACGTTTCCACTGACACATTTCAAATGTTTGCCAACAAGCTGTGTATTTCAACCCTGGCATGCTAACTCTAAGCAAAAGGAGGGTTAAACTAAACGCTTTCATTTATTTTTGGAACAGAGAAATTTTTTTAGTAAAAAAACAACAGAAAAAAAACAAACTTAGAACTGTCTGAGGTTTGGATGGAGGAAGGATTAGGTTAAATACTAAGAATGTCTGCAACTTCTGAAAATGAGACCATGGGGCTCAGGCACATGATTGGGTTACAGAGGTTCAGCAAGTTACCACACGCTAGCAGAGACATCGCAGCTGTCCATGTGACTTCTTTTTGTTTCCAATAACCCAAAATTTCTTTCCTCCCCCCCTCCCCACTGCAAGTTAAGTTGCACTACAGCCAGCTTTCAGAAAGTGCATGGGGAAGAATACAACCAGCTAAACTAACTCGTGGCAGCTCCTTAAGTTACCAGGCCTTGGTTACATCACACAGAGCTCTTGCAAAGCTTTTGCTTTATTTAAAAGCTCGTGCCCGTGACAAAAAGGCATCACTTACCATCTCAGGTTAGAGACTGGAGCACGTATCTTGCATGACACGTGGGAACAGCTTATCTCTGGCCGCAGTCTTACCCTCAGCTCGCACCTAGCCCTCCTCTTTCTGCTCCCTCAGAAGCCCTGGCAGCGCTGGGGTTCCTGCTGCCGTACCAGAGGACGGCCTGGAGCACCTGGGTTGACTCCTGGAGCGGAGGCTGCCCGCGGGACAGGGCCGGGGAGCAGGCAGCGCTGCCCGCTATCTCGGGTTGGATGGAGCTGGAAAGCTGAAGCTCGACTGAGGAAACGCTAACTTAGACAGCAACACTGAGCAAGAATCATGTCACCTCATCTAGCTTGGTAAGCCCTGGGAAGTGCTCCATTTCAGATGGTTACGCCAAGCCTTACACACTTGAGAACAGTCTTTATCAGCTTACCTGAGCAGCTATAAAATATTCAGGCAAAAATCACACGTTAACCAGAAATATTTTGTCTCTTCCATTGATCCACGCCATTTATTCAGTAGATCATTTAGTATTAAAGAGTTCCATACTCTCTCAGCAGCACAGTGACCCAGTATTCCCAGAGAGAAGTTCAGCCAGGGAGCAGAACCACCACCAGCGTGGTGAGAAGCGCTCTGCAGCGCTGAGCAACCTGTACGCTCCCCAGCAGGCCATTCTCCCAACAAAGCCAGTTAAATAGTTACTAAATTTACCAATAGCTGAATAAAACATGTGGGAAAGCTTGTACAGGTAAATACAAATGGACAGAAAATAGTAGATAATATATAAGTTCACCTATATAACTTTAAAAGCATAAAGAAAAACACTTGCCTGATGTTTCACGGGTTTAGGTGATTCGGGCTGTTCATTGCAAACAAACAAACGCATATGTTAGCAAGCAAGCATTCCAGCTGCAAGTTACATCCCAAATTATTAATGTCAGTAGGTTTAGTTTAACCATATACTCGCTTCATAGAAACTTTGATTTAATTTTAGAAAGTTATTCACTTGTCATTGCATGCGCAAAGTGCTAAAACCTGCGTTTATGCAAAGAACTAATTCCAAATAAAATACAAGATCACAGACGGACCTTGAGCAGCAAGGGAAAAGGGCAACAGCATCATTAGTTTCACAGCGTTTTCCACATTTTTGCCAAATAACACCAAATAAACCCACAACAGTAACTTTTTCTCCAGCCTTAGTCCTTGCAAGGTAGTTTTGTATGGATAAGATGATCACTATTCTTCAAGAAAAAAAAAAAAAAAAAAATCAATCAGGTTATGGCAGAACCTAGGAGGAAAGCCATCCTTAAGGAGCCTGAGGTTTTCTTTCTGTGCTGTACAACATGTAGTAACAAATGCAAACCCTACAATTGAGGCAGAAGTCTTGTTTCATTCTTTCAAGAGCAACTGTTCACATTAGAAGATCTTAAGAAACGGGAACACCTACCGGTTTTGCCAGCATGAATGTAATGGAAAATAAAATTAAAAAAAAAACTCAAAATTCAACTCTGCATAGCTTCTGCAGAAATGCTCAAATTTTAAATTCTATTATTACTTTCATGACTCAGTTTGCAAGCTTTCTAATCTTGAGCTTCACGTCACAGGGCCTAGGGGGAAAATATTCTTGCGAAACATACACACCAAGAGATCTTCATAGCAAGCCAGATGCACACTTCCTCTGTGTATGCCTTTTATTTTAAAGCTTCAGAACTGTTTCAGTGCAAAGTAACGGATTTGGATAGAGGTCCTCAAAGCAGCTGGCAAAGGTTTGGCTCGTTCAGCTATGTGGGGTGAATTTAGCAAAGCTGAATCATACCTGCTCGGAAAACAACTAAGGTATCTAAAAATAAGGTTAGCTGTTACTTTATGAGACTAGCACTCCTGCTGCAATCCCTGGAAAAGGACAGGTCCACCTTGGAGGTGTTTCATCTCCCCATCTTCAGAGCAGAGGAACTGCTCTCGGGGTCGCCATTTCTGCCCCCAGTAGGAACAGAGCTGAGCAGAATCAGACAAACATTCAACTCCCCTGCATTTACAGTAGGGCAGTTAAAGCCCAGCTGGGAAATCCTCAGTATGAGAGGCTTCGGTCTGAGCTGGCCTACCCAAGATCCCATACTTCACAGCCAGGTTCATCTCTCGAGTTTAATAAAAGAAATTAAACAATTTGGCATTTCAGCTGCAAAGGCAAATGCAGTCACTAACCGGCAAATATTTAGTTATTTCTGAAGCTTAAAGTGGCACCATCGTGAAAGCTGGATTTTTAGAGAAAACAGAGGTTTTGTGGGGTGGGAAGGCTTTAGTGAAATGCCAGCGGGGGTCACCTTTGGTCTGAGATGCCAGAGTTAAAGCACGATGCTTTCCCTGCCTTGTTACCCACCGTCGGGACTGCGCACGTGCCCTTTCTGAAGCCCAACCAAGCACGCTACGGGTTCAGGCTCACCTTCGTCCCACCTCAACCTTCAGCTAAGCCCATGCTTAGAACTCGGGGCAAGTACATCTGCCTCCCACCCACTACTCAGCTCCACAAAGCCGAGCCTCTCTTCCTAATTTAAGGTGCTACCTTAGCCTCACCTAGCTCTGCCAAGTCCCACGGTTAATACTGCTGCTCTTCTACAGTTTTGCCATCACCCCCCTCACTTCTTAGCACTGTGCCCAAGGCAGCATCTTGAACAGGGAATGGGACAGCGTGGCTATAGATTCAAACTATTGCAATTGTAAGGAAATTGTAGTTTTAAGGCTGTTCAGCACTGTATTTCCTCTCTCCACGGTTACAATGCATTACTGACTCCATTCCCCACAGGATCCCTGCCTGAGTGTGACATGGACTTCGCAGGACTCGTCCATAGGCACACAGTCACTAGCTAGCAGGAGAAGAGAGGGCACTGTTGGGAAGAAGAAATCTCAGGGACGAGTAGCTGAATGCCCAACGTGACAATGCTGTCCTCCAAGGGACAGGTGCAGTTCCTACGGGATGCTCCTCGCATAACCGAGCATTTCACAACCTGTGTGTCTGAGGAATGCACGTGGTGAGACTGGGACAGGGCAGAACCTCAGCGCTGCTCTGGCCATGGCCTGAGGGGTCAAACTGGCAGCTGTACATCAGCCTATCAGGCAGAACAGACATCAAGTCAACCCTAGACTTCAGAACAGTGTTGGGAAAATAATTATTAATTCAGTGTGCAAAACACTTCTGAAAAAATCCATGCAGCGTTCAGAAGTTTCATTAATACGCATGTCAGCAATAATTATTTATCAGGATGGATAAAAATAAATCCATGACTAGCAGTCTATTTAACGAGCCTATTTAGCATCCCCTCTGTGCACATAAGACAAACGTTGCGCAGCACCCTATTACAGACCTGCACCAGCCCTCTACAGCTTGCTGGTGAATATGTGAACAGGAGCAAAGCGGGGCTGCACATGTAACTGCAGTTCTGGCACTACCTAGCTTTTGAGCGTTAGTTGTGTAGGTTGGACATTCCTTGTCCGCAATAAATAAAAAATTGTTACAGAAAAAAGGAAGACTCGTTTGTATTTTTGAAACTGTTTGGTTAAACAGCCTGCATTTTTTTCAGAAATATTTGCTCAATTCAGTGCTTACTATGGCACTGCAGCGAATGAAACGCGTGATCGAAGTACCCAACCCTCATTCAGGACACTAACCCAGTCCTTTTTTTGTGCCTAAAGTACATTTTGCAAGGAATAAAAGTTTTCCTGTCTCCACTACACCACTCATCGATGGCTCACGGAGCAGCTGATCACAACCACCACCTCCAGAACTCTTGAGCCGAACGCCGCTCACCTATTTGATCACACTGGTAAGTAGGGAATTAAATCAGAGCTCAACCAGTGCTTTAAATTGAATTTGCCAACGCAGCATTAAAAAAGGCAACCCATTCCTCCCTTCACTGACATTTTCCACCCCAGCTTCCCTCTCTCTCTCTCCCCGTCCTCTCACTTCATATCAGCCACGCAACAAGCACATCCCAGGAAACTTATTTTGGTTAAAGCCAGACTAACTTTTGAAGAGCGCTAGTGTGAGCCTGCACCAGCTCCCAAGCCCAGCGAGAGGCCACAGGAATTGTTATGCTGACAAAGCTCAGGAAGGGGTGCTGCTCTTAGAGAGTGCTGGCACCAAGTGCTTGTGGAAACGCAGCACAAAAAAGGCCGAAGAAATAGCCGATCCTTTTTAAACAAGCAGAAATAGGGCTTCGAGTGGCCAGGCTCCTGGAGAGGTTGCATAAGTTCCATCCCTCGAGATTTTCAAAAAACTGCTCAACCAGCTCTCGAGCAACGTAATTTCACTTTGAAGGGAGACCTGGTCTGAAAGGCAGCTGGACAAGAGGCTTCCAGAAGTCTCTTTCAAACTGAGGGATCCTAAGCTACCAGTAGCATATTTAGGAGTAGTTGCTACGAACCCACAGTGCACAATTCGCTTTCCCCAGAAAAGCTGTGGGCAATCGTACTCATGTGGAAATTGAAGAAGGTGCTGGTTTTGTTCAAGGTTACGCAGCGGAAAGCCAGTGATGTCCATAAACCAGAGCCTACGCAGAAAATCAAGTCTGATGGATGACATTCTGAACAGCATCTGTGAAGCCACACACTCTCCCCATGTACCATCCAGTGCCATGAACACATGCCCAATACTGCTCACACACCACTGCAAGAAATTCCCTTCTAAGGCCTGTGACTGATGTACAGCCCATTCAGACTGCGTGCTATATATTGAGAAGGACTAATTTTGATCTTCTCTGGGCAATAAACCAGCAACAGTTTGAATAAGTAACAAGCTATAGGGTCCCATTACTTGCTTTCAATTAGAGTGAAGAATCGGGTTTCCCCCATACTTTCAGCTAGATTTCTCCAAATCTACCTGCAGAGCAATTTTCTTCCTCTCCCCCTTCAATTTCTTGGTTTGCTTTTCTTCACAAATTGGTCAAAAGTCATCTCCTGTTTCTCCAGCAGTTTGTCCTGACACACTCAAGAAGTCTATGAGTCCACCGAGCACCTTAATGCTAAGTGCTATGCACAAGAAAAGTTACAGAAGTCGCTGCTAAGTCAGAAGACACATTCTGAAAGCTTCCAGCAGATGCCCGTGGTACTCCTGGAGAAAGGCATGCATACACCAGCACTGACAGAGCTAGCCACTTGCTTGTAGCAAAGTTAAATAAATTCTCCACCGCAAAGTGTTCCAAGCCCTCGTAGTAACAGATAGTGAAACCCATTCATGTTTTTCTAAACACTGAGTTGCTAAAAATTCAGTGCAAATTCTGGAAGAGTTTAGCAGCAAATCTGAAAAAAGCGCTGCATAGATCAGAGTTAGTGACTTGCTACCCCCCCCAAAAAAAAAAAAATCAGGATTCTCCAATTCACAAACATACACCCTCTTGTTTGCAGTGCAATAAAACTGAGCTTTTATTAGCTGCTGACTTCTAGGTATAGCAAGTCTATGGCAGTTTTTAAACGCGATGATTTTTCCCAAGTTAAGTTTTGAAAGAACAGGAAGCCTGTTCACATATGCTAGTACTAAAAGCTGCATCTAATGGGAAATAAGTCCACTAGGAACCACCTGAGTTAATGAAATCTTTTTTGGAAACCGAGGTTTATTGTAACAAAGTTTTGATACTGTTTCTAGTTATAATTCTTGCCTAAAGCCTATAATCTCACAGAAGTTAAACAGCTTACATTAACTGGAAATTCTGACATAACTGCTCATTTCAGCCACTAATAAAGAGAAAATAATAGTTGATCAAAGCTATGTGGAATACATTACAGTCTATCTTTAATTCAAAAGTTTTTTTTTTCCCCAAGCAAAGATGGTAGTTTTCCAAAAGAGCAATAAAAAAACAAAAGAGAAGATTTCCCAACTTACAGGAATGTTATGGTCCTTTCTTCCTTTATGGGAGGAAGCAACATGAGCAAGGTATTGAATAACCTTCTTAGTGTTTTCAGTCTTCCCGGCACCAGATTCACCTCTGCAAGACATTTTAAACATTTTCCTCAAAATTAATTTTCAACAGCACATCAATTCTTTCTTTATAACCTCATTTCATTCCATTTATGGCTTAAACTCCACAACAGAACTCCAGTAACCATCTAAAAACAAAAGCAGTGGTGTCGCAAGGAACTGTGAAGTATTTGTTTAAAATACTTTCTGCATCCTAAAGATCTCCTTAGCATTAGGATGTTGATACAATACGGAACATTAGTTTGATTAAAAGCTTCTGCCTATACGCCTGGATTCATACGTTACCGTAAGTAATGAGAAACAGACGTTCCCTGCCTTGATCACAAAGCCAGGAGACAGATTTTTTCCAGAGTGCAAATATATATACTTAAATTATTAAGCATTTAGTGCATCGGATATTCCAGGACCTGGTTATGAAAATTATGAAGCTGATGGAAACACTCAGCATCTCTAGAAGCCAGTTTCAAGGTATAGTAAAGCACGTTGTAAGCATACGGGCTCCCTGCACCGCTCATCTCACTCTTAGATTGGTTCAAATACACTTGTAGCCACAGGGCCACATCCCTTCATTAAGAAATGACGCAGCGCAGCGCGGTACAGCACACAGATCAGTAAAGATACAAATCATAACATTTTTAAGACAGAGGCAGACTGAAAGCGGAACGTTAGAATTTATTGCAAGATTTACGTATGGGGTATCCTAAACTCAGAGTAAGGAGCTGCCTTGATGGTACGGACAGAGGTCTGACCAAGTCCACGTCACAGCAATCACAAGTGATGCTACAGGTCTTTTTTAACCTAGATCTGGCTGTTAAATAAATCCACACAAAGGGACTACCAGGTCCGACTTAGCTGTGATCCAACCGCATTTAACTACTGCAAAAAGATTTCAAGTGAGATGGAGATTGCCACCAGCAGTTCTCAGGTATACGAAACCAAAAAGCATTTTATTATCTGGAGTTGTACCGAAAGAATGGAAGTTCTGCCATTCAACCGTTGTTTGAGTTAACTTTCAGAAGCCAACTGCTCTGGAAGAACGGCAAGGATACATTTCACGTGCTTCCAAATTTCTCAGCTAAGATTTTAAAATGGAAATGTTAATTTACTGGGGGGGATTTAAGCACATTTCTTTTGCAGTCTTCATAAATACCTTCCTCCACCATGCTACGTACGCCAGTTTTGTAGCTCGCCTGCACTTTGGTGCTTAGTACCTGGTAGCACCTGGTGCAGGGATGAACTTCAGGCGGCGTTTGAGCTGGCAGAACAGAACCAGCCGCTGGGTTTTGTGGCAGACAGCTGTTAGCTGAGAACACTGAACGAAATGACCGTGCAGGCAAGTTATGGGATATTTATCACAGCCTCCGTTACCAAACTGTGGTCTGCCGTACCACAGGGTTACCCAAGGCACCAGACTTTAGCGGTGGCATCTGCTGCTCAGAAGCAGCCACCTCGTCCCATCAAATGGTCCTTGTTCTGTTTTCCCTCACAAGAAAATTGATATAATTGGAGTAGAACTCAGTACGAAAAATGCAGAAATCACTAATGCTCGACTATTGGAAAAGTTCTAGGAGACAGAAGGTAGGCCCCTCAAAACTTGTTGGCTATACTAGCTTTGCCTGATGCATGGAAAATAAAAAACAACTTGGAAAGTATAACCCGAAGAGCTGGTTACAAAGACGACTACTCTCAGAATTAGCTAATGAATAACTGGTTTCCTTTTTGCCAAGATACCATCAATATGCAGCACAAACTCGGTGTACTTTGGGACCACTAAAAGGGGAAATACACTTTTTTTTTTAGTTCAGTGAAAAATCCCATTTCTACCTGGCCCAGAGTCACCACCCAGAGAATTGTAACAGACAAATGTGAAGATTGCTAAGCAGAAAATATACCTCAGATGCCCATTCTTGCTTCCCAGTTTGTATTTCTAGTTTCCCCTTTACTGTAATAGTCACATTAACATAATTTATTACTATAAGTGGTAATAAAAGTAGTATTGCCTGTTTTTAAGTGTATATTGAAATACTCTTAATGCTAAAACTACTCCAGCAGGTAAGAGAAGAAAATAAGTACAGCAAAACATACATTTACATTTTAAAACACCACAATTTGTTCTTATTGTCATCAGAGCTTGGGAACACGTAGTTAGTGACTTTAAAACCAGCTAAAATAGTCTCTTCTGTTAAATTACAGAAACGGTTTATTAAATTTTAAAGATGAAAACCTACCCTGACACATCTAGTGAAAAGAAAATAGCACAGTAAATACAGTCCAGATGGTAGCAGCGCTGAAGGGCAGCACACAGCTTTGGAAGAGCCCACTGATCAAGAGGCTTTTCTGGCATCCACACCAGTACAGCTTCGCGTGGCACAGGAAGGTCACAAGCTTGCAATACATTCCTTTTGCTAAAAAGCCCTTAAATCTAATAGTGATTTTTAGAAGTCTTTATGCAAGTTCTCATTCAAAAGCAATACTAATGGATGTTATCATCCTAGTTCTCCTCTCCCTGGAGCTTACAAGTATGCCAAATATTTCCTACAGGATACAGAGCTAGATAGCTCTGCTGCCATATATTCTAAAAGAATTAGAAGATTTGGGATAAAGTCCTCTTCATTTATAGAAATAAGGACATCTGCACACTTTACTTCTTTCCCAGGAGAATTATAAAAACAAATTAAAATCTTCTACCTCTACCAACCTGCCCAAAAAAGGTAAACTTTTAGTAACATTACGTAGAATATTTATGGATGGGAATGGTATCATGAAGCTAAAGATTAACTTTTTCAAAACCTTGTTTTAAGACAACTCAATTAATACGTTACCATAAATTAAACAATGAAAACCCTTGGCCGAGATCCTAGCCTTACTTCAGTCAATGGCAGCTTTGCTAATGACTTCAGTAGGGTCATAATTTCACCCCTTAGTTCAGTCTCAATTCCATTACTAGCAGAAACAAGGTTTTACGAGACTGAATTCAAATCCCAGCTCCATCTACAGAATATGCCAGGCAGCACATCAGGTGAAATCATCCCAGCAAGCCATCTTTAGCAACAGCCTCAAGTTGGATGTATTAGGTTATTCCATTAATTAATTGAAGGCTCTCTCCCTTCATACAAACTATGTTAGAGATGGGTCAAATAAAGTCTGACAGTCACAGGTTAATTTACACGATAGCTAGAATTAAAGCGCTAGTCCCTACAGCAGCAAGGCTTCTGCTTTGAATAAGCTTCAAGCACATGTAAAGTAGGAAAACCTTAGCTAGCAAGAACGCTTTAAAGTTTCCACATGATTTTAAATGCACTGGATGTAAACCTACAGTGACATTTTCAATAAAGGAAAGTACTCTTCAGGCAAATTAATCTCAGGTACCATTTGGTTAGCAAGAATTACTGACCAACTTCTCAACCAGCTGCACCTTTTTTCCCCCCAAGCTGCTTTAACCTAAATTGCATAGAAGTGAAAGGCATTTCCTCTGCTGAGCAGATGAGCACCTAGAAAACAGGCAGAACGAACACAGGGGGAGATGACTCGCAGGTCACAAAGCAAAGAAGCAACATCCAGGAATGGAAGCCGAGGTCCGACTTCCAGCAGAGTGGTGTGCTCTTCCCATATGGCTTACCTATAATGGCAATTTTCATTGTATCCACAGGTCAAATACCTGCCTGTGAAAGACCTATTCTAACAGAAACACTGTTCTAAAGGAAAAAGGTACTGAAGCAGCTGCTGCTCTTACTGACAAGTAGGTTTGAAGCACCTCCACATCTTCTCGCACAGTTGCGGCACACTCAGGACAGCAGGACAAGGCTGTACCCCCACCTCTTCCTGAGGGGGCAAAGGAATTTCTTGCTTTGGGGCAGTCACCGTAGTTTAAAGTTGCTGATGTCCCACTGCGAGGACTGGCGCCCATCTGGCACCATCCCAGCTAGACATTAGTTTCCCTAGCAGATGAGGGACTATGCGGGACCTACGAGATGTAGCACTGGCAGTCACATAAGACAAGACACCAACACATGTACAAAGAAAGCTTTGAAATTCAAAAAAAAGACTTTCCTCATCTTGCTGCCCATGTACAAAGCCCCTACTGCACAAGAACAACGTTTGTGAAGATAAGCATCTGCAATATACCAGGGTGATCCCATTACATTTGTCTAATCTACCCCATTACAGGTCATCTGTTGGCGATTTAAAAATACCGAAAAACTAAGCAAACAAGCCAGTTTTCCACACTGGGAGCCTGGATCGCTCAGACCTTCCCCTTGCCCCAGGAGGCTCAGTCTTTTTCTGTCACTCCTGACCAGCAGCGAGCCCTGGGATGAGAAGCTGACCTAGAAGCAGAAGGTCCCTCCAACAGCTGAACACCCGGCAGGAGGGGACCTCCTGGTGGCACCACCACCTCGGCACCAGTTGACCGGTTTCACGAGACGCAGGAATCCTGTCCTGCTGCTCAGAAGTCCTGCAGGCAACAATGCTTCGCTTCATACAAAGTGGCCACTTACACAGGCACCAAAACACGGAAGCGTGCACTTAAGTTGTTTGTAGGAGAAAGTAACCGCGTGCGTAAGAGCCCAACAACAGGCTTCTGTCCTTCTCGCATCAATGGCTGCGAAGAGCAAAGAGACACTCTCAGACGCAACCGAGCAGATCTTCTGCCAGTTAGAAACAAACAGATATTTACAGCCAAGACCTGTAATTAAAAGAATGCTTTAATTACTTGGCTAATTTTCTGTAACGAAGAGGTGTAAGTGGTAGTTTGGACTAGCATAGAAGAGTATTAATTGGCTTTACTATTTACAAGGCTGCTTTATAGCTTCTTCATTTCCCTTTAGATGCTTCTCATCATCTCAACACCAGTTGTCTAGGGAATGTTACAAGCTGGACTCTGGCCAGAGGTTGTATACAAAAATGCTTGGTATTTGCTGCTGTTGTCCTTTAATAAGCAGCCTCTATTCCCTCCACACCCCACCACTCCTACCGAAGCCAATTCAGATTAGATATCCTTGTAAGGTTGCAAGTATCTGCTAAATGACTGTTCAGCAAGCCTAGCCTCAGTTTTGAGAATACCAGAAGCTTGTGGTAAGATTCTCAAATTTAGAATCTGTTAGCTTAAAGAAGGGCAGTGTAGCACATTTTCCATGTTTGAATTTCCAAAGTCACCTTGCAGCTGAAGACGACAAATCCAGGAGACCTTTGAATATTTTTCATATTCCTAATTTATCACAACAGAAATTTCTTCGTCTTGGTCATCAGCCTTCAACAGCCTGGCATGCTCTCCTATTTAACGTTAACAGAGAACAATAATCAAAGAAAAACAATAAAACTTACCAAAACTCCAGCAGGTGCAGCTTCTCAAAGGAA
The DNA here is from genome assembly GCA_013399115.1 of Anseranas semipalmata. Classification (NCBI taxonomy): domain Eukaryota; kingdom Metazoa; phylum Chordata; class Aves; order Anseriformes; family Anseranatidae; genus Anseranas; species Anseranas semipalmata. Next base: position 627,030 of record VXAA01000756.1, read on the forward strand.
AAAGCCTGCACAGCTTCTCCTTACAATTTCACATCTTACCTCGCTGGGTATTTTGTCATTTCAGCGTGTGTGCAGTGCCACTTTTCTGTGATTGATTTCTTATGGATGCTGGGTTAACACAGGCTTACAGCGTGCTTATAGGCTAGGAAGAACATGAAGTTACTGGAGCTACTGTCTGCATTTGGCTCCTTAGAAGATGGAGAATGGGCAAGTGAATGAAAAGAGGAAGGGAGAGAGAACAAAGTAACCCTCCAAAAAAGGGGGGGAGAAAGGGAGGAAGGCGGCACATTGTTTTATGTTCTGAGGCAACTCTGATTTCCACACCAAGACCAAAAATTCATCGGTGTCAGCAAGTCTGGATCGGAGAACTGAATGACAGCCACACCAGTTGGCAACGTGAGTAACACCCTCCTAAAGAGCTGGCCTCCACAGTAGGTAAAGGACATGATGTTCTGCTGACACAAGCATCCAGAGAAAGCAGCAGCGTTTTTTCCACTCCTGGTGTTAAACTCAGCTTTGAAAAGAGATTACTAATTTTAATATCACCAGTTTATGCATAACTCATCTTTTGGGCATGACAGACCCCAAGCTCCTCATGGAATGCCAGCAGATGATTAGGTTGGGACGGGAAACCTCCAAGTAACCCCACTATCTTCTGAACAGTGAGATGTGATGAGAGGCATGCCTGGAGAACTACCCATCGGTCTGGCCTGCTCCACACAGAGCATTTAGGCGAGTGCCCATACCCACGGCATGGCAGTGTGGGACACGTTATTCTTCAGCACAATTCTCTCTGGAAAACTAAATAAGGTGATTCTCAGCAAGCTGTAAAACGGGAAATTTGGTCAACTAGAGGTAGGAAGAGATAGGTGAAGATGTTAACCAGACAGACCTTCGCCAAGCAATGGGAGATGCCTATCTCTAGGATGTGCATAAAGACAGCTACAGTCAAGGCAATGGGAGAGATGAGAGTGCCTGGCGAAGCACAGCTCCCCACTCACCTACATCCACAAGTCAAGGGATGTTCAGCCTGGAGAAGAGAAGGCTCCGGGGAGACCTTATAGCAGCCTTCCAGGACCTAAAGAAACCTACAGGAAAGCTGGGGAGGGACCCTTGGTCAGGAGGTGTGATGAAAGGACAATGGGTAATGGCTTTAAACCAAAAGAGGGGAGTTTTAGATTAGATATTAGGAAGAGATTCTTTACTATGAGGGAGGTGAGGCCCTGGCACAGGCTGCCCAGAGGAGCTGTGGATGCCCCATCCCTGGCAGTGCCCAAGGCCAGGCTGGTGGGGCTTTGGGCAGCCTGGGCTGGTGGGAGGTGTCCCTGCCCATGGCAGGGGTTGGAACCAGATGGGCTTTAAGGTCCCTTCCAATCTAATCCATTCTGTGATTCTACGACGTCTCCTTTCTCACAGCTAGCTTGAATCACTCCTACTGGGGAAGAGAAAAAAATATTCTGAAGACTTTCAACTCTACTAAAGATCAGGGTCAATCAGATGAACCACGTCCCGAGACAACAAGTCTGGGATTAGAAGACATCTCAAGCCTTTTATGAACTGCCAAAGGAGTTTCTGAAACCACCTCCAGTGCGGTTAAGACACACTCCTTCCACATAATTTATTCCTGCCTTAGTCTAAGACCTGTAAAACTAGTGGCATGGAAGGAAAATGCCCAGTTTGTATTTTCACCACAGAAGCAGTAACGCATAGAGAGGAGTCCTGGACACTAGCTCACCCCTGAGCAAGACGTATTAGACATCCTTTTGGTCTACTACACAAACAAGTTCTCCATGGCCTTGCTGGAGGTCATTTAACATCCCATCTGACCAGCTGTCAAGTAATGAGTTTATAATGCAAACCTGACAAAAGAATACGGCTCTGCCATGAAGCCCATGGGGAAGCCACCTCTGGAACAAGTAGGCAGCTGTCTTCATACCCAGTTTGTTCAGAATAAATGTGCAAGGGAATACAATTGGTTTTGATGTGTTGCTTTTTAGGTCTGTGTCCAATTTGGAGAGAAGCACCAAGACAACTGTGTTTCAAGAGAAAAATTAACCTGAACACCAGCCTGGTAACACCAACCATACTTTTCTGTAGTCAGCGCCCAAATGGTTTATGATGGTGTTGCATTAGTAAAGTCTCCTGGGCCGGTAGAGCTGTGGTGGTCAACTTCAAGAGCACAGAACCCTTGGAGCCTAGCAACTCATGGGTCTTCATATTCTTAAAAGGCAAGACCTAGACTGGATGTTATTTGGTCCTGCAGGTCAAGTTTGGAGATATGGTGCCTTACCCTTCATAATTCTGAGGCTACAGATCTGTCCACATTACTGAAGAAATTTATATTTCTTTGTAATACACGTTAAGTGGTACTGATCTTTTTAACCTTGATTTTCTTCATGCTGCTGTGGTGGTACTTCACTAACAAAGGATAAATGCAAGTTAAAGCAACAAGAGGGCCAGAGCCTGGAACTTGTTGCTCTGAATCTCAGCTTCCGTCAGAAGGAACACTGCCACACTTCTGCTAAGTCTTTGACATCGGTACATCCAAGACACCAAATTATAGGTAGCAAAACTTGTCCAGCGTCACGGTACTAACAGTTTCAACACTACATTTTGCAACATGATTCCAGGCCAGTGTTGAAATCCTTATGAGATATACTGCTCATTGCTTCTTGGCACAGCTTCTGAGATTTTAGATGGAACAGTAGATTTGTAAACAAATACTTTACGTCCAACAGAAGTGGGGCCATCTCTGAGGATCTTAGCACTACAACTGCTTTCAGAGCAGTCCCCAGCAGCCCCAGGCTTCAGAAGTGGATGCGGCCACACTCTCCCGAGGTCTGAGCATAAAAAAGTGCAGCCCCTCCTCACGCCTCACCACCCAGGCTTCTCTGCAAATGGACGTACACCAAGCAGCTTACCAACCGTCTGGTAGCCACGACATGGAAGCTATCACAAGCTCCACATATTCCACGTCAAAGTGTGTTGTACCAGATATAAAAGAGGGTTCAATTGCCTTTTCAGTCCAGGAGGATCAAAAGGTTACAGTAACCCTACAGGTGAGGTAATAACAAAATTGAAGACAAAAGATCTTAAAGACTTTTTGACTTACAAATGAACATATCAGACCTTCCCTAAATCCTGTAGCACTGCCATTCCAACCTTTGTGGTCATGGCTGACCATGTTAAAGAGTACAAAGTTCATGCATAGGCACAAAACATGAAGCTACTTCAAAAAGTTCACCTGAGGCAAATACACACCATTGAAGCACCCACAAACACAGAGGACGAAGCTTTTCTTTTCACTCTGGGATCTTATCCCTGCTTTCAGGGCTGTTTTGTACATTGCACATAAAGTAGTTATCACAAAAACAAGTTCTACGCAGGGCAGGGACCGGAGACCAAGACCAGCTTGTGTTAGCTGGGTGAACCTCTATCTTAGCTACAGAATTGCATTTACTTCTGGGTCCCCGGGTCCCACACATCTTGTATTCAGCATCCATAGTTCAAAAAAGCATAGCTTGAGAGGATCCCCCTTCAGTCTTGTCTATAGTCAGAGTTGAAGCACCTCTGTAGGAAGTAGGAGATGAAGACTTGAATCCCTTCATGCCAAGGAAGAAACTGAACCCACACCTCCAAGTTATACCCAAGGCTGCTAATTGCAAGCAGTTTCAGAACAGAGCCATGGTGTGGTTTCACAACATGTAGAATCATGGAATGGTTTGGGTTGGAAAGGACCTTAAAGCCCATCTGGTTCCAGCCCCCACCATGGGCAGGGACACCTCCCACCAGCCCAGGCTGCCCAAAGCCCCATCCAGCCTGGCCTTGGGCACTGCCACGGTTGGGGCACCCACAGCTTCTCTGGGCAGCCTGTGCCAGGGCCTCACCTCCCTCATGGTAAAGAATTTTTTCTGAATATCTCATCTAAATCTCCCCTCTTTTAGTTTAAATCCATTACCCCTTGTCCTATCACTGCATCCCCTGACAAAGAGTCCCTCCCCAGCTTTCCTGTAGGCCCCTGTAGGTACTGGCAGGCCGCTGTAAGGTCTCCCCAGGGCCTTCTCTTCTCCAGGCTGAACAACCCCAACTCCCTCAGCCTGTCTTCACAGGAGAGGTGCTCCAGCCTCCGAGCATCCTCGTGGCCTCCTCTGGACCTGCTCTAATACATCCACGTGGTTCTTGTGCTGGGGGCCCCAGAGCTGAAGGCAGCTGCAGGTGGGGTCTCATGAACCAGTCCAACTACCAGGCTGCTACCAACAGGGACATTTCCCCTCTTGCTTCCCTTCCTCACGTTCACACCTCCTGCTTTGCACAGAGCGCAGGCCTGGAGAACCAAACTGTTGAAAAGCATCATTCTGCGGTAAGGCTGGTTTTCTGCTAGCTGAGCTCCCTGAACCGGCTTATGATCAGTGCCAACTCCTAGTGCTAACTTAAGCAGCAGCAGAAACACACAGCTTGCACAGGAGAGGGGAGGAAACTGGATCACCCCTTCTAACAGCAGCCCAAAGACAGACCAACTGAGCGATGGCATAAGCCGGAACGTGCATTTGGACTGCTCTGACCAGCCCACCCCTTCATTTCCAGGTCCCCAGGAAACCTAAGCTGAAGCTAGAGGTTTGCTCCTGGGGGGACAAATTCAGGCTCACACAGAAAGCAAGAAGGAAATCCTAGTGTCCGCATGCTCAGAGTTCTCCTGCCTGAAGCAGATCCAAGGCGATGCTGTTGCACAGCAGGGCTTCTACACCAACTTGGATTTGTGTCCCCCCAAGGCACTACACATTGAGCAGTTATCATGCAGCATTTCAGACATGTACACATTTTAAAGATTGCTTCCGATTAGGATCTCGACTGACATTTTTAAACTACAGTTCTTAAATATCACATAAGCCTATAAAAAATTCAATAAGGTGAATATCATTATTAAAAGAATAATCTCCCTACATAAAACACAACTTCATGCTACATCGTTAACCATTAGTCACTGCTTGTCAAGATTAAAGCCAGGACTGGGACTACCACAGCTGTATCAAAGACCCCTAGAACTTGAGACCTTCCCCTTTGACAACAAGAATTTCCCCAAATGCCCCAATGAAAATAAGCATTCACTTACGTGCAGAGAATTGATTGGTCCTCACGGTCTGCAAAAACAAGAATGAACATGGTTATAGACACAGAACTATTATCCTGCAACTTGCAAGACAGTTTCTTTTAAAGGAATATTTAAACAATTTAGCTTTTTGGCTTAACAATGCTAAGGACACTCTCAGACTAGTGTTAATAACATCCCTTAATTATTTAAGCTTTCACACACACAAGCAAACATCACCTTAGACATTCACAGAAGTTCTGCCATATGTCACAAAACAAAAATTTTTTAAGTTTAATGATGCACAGTAGTGTTTTTAAACATTTTCAGACAAAGCTGCTCTACCATCTTTTATTCCGAATGCGCCTCTTCTGAAATTCATTGAATAAAGAATTTAAAATACTAAGTATTAAGCAAGAAGCAAAACAGTTTCACATGGACAATACTAATGACCAGAAATAGCTACTTGGAAATAGCAAGAGCTCAAGCAAGAGCTTTCCTCTAGAGCTTTTCATTCTGTTTAATTAACATGCAAGCCTAAAGTGCTTTCATAATTTAGCTTATTCATTAAAGACTTGTCAAAAGGACATCCAGGGAGACACTGAACAGAGCTGAACTCCACGACATGGTGCTGCTCAGCACTTTTGTGACACCCACTGTCGCACTTACGACCTTTGAAAAGAATGCCTGAAGGTCAGTTATACCCTGCAAGAAGTATTTCATAATTACAGGATATTTACAGAACATATTTCATGATGCACTATATATTAAAAGTTATATAATCAAAACATTCAAGTATACCTGCAGAAAGTAAAACATCTCAGTGTTCTCCTCCCCATTTGAGCCTGAGTTTTCAATGAGTTCAACATGTTTTTTTCCCATAAATTTGCATCACAAAGTTCTTGCTGCTTTCGTACTTTGTTATTTGTCACTTACTCCAAAAAGAGCACAACTGCCTCCTGCAAACAGGAACTTAACACTTTCCTTTCTGATGGGTCATCTGTAACCGACTGCATTACAATAAATAAAATCAAGCTTTATTTTATTGAAATGTAAGGCTTGGGACAACGCATTAAGACTCCCTGCTGCCCTCCACTCGTGTTCTTCAAACTCAAGCTGTGAAGGACCACAGGAAGGGGACAGCTGGCAGCACGCTGATCGTAATTCCTCCTGGGACAGAGGTCTCAGTCCAGTACGATGAACAGCTTCGGTTGCTACAAGGCGCCTCTCCCATATGCTTAACAGGTCGGAAACGGGTCTATATTCATACATACACCCTCAACACATTCATGATCATTTCGGGTAAGCAGAGTAAGCTATTTCACATCATCTCTAAATGATGTCTGGGCTGCGATGGGCACAGGCAACGGGTACGCAGCAAGAAGAGGCTGCTGTGAAGGGCTGGCGTGTCCTGGTCCCCTCCTCCAGCTGTGCCAGCACCGCGTCAGCGTCACGCAGCCCAGAGGTGAGCAGAGCAGCCTGGATCGCGCTGGTTTTTGGTTCGATTCGCGTCCGGCCGAACCGGTGCCCTCATGCACATCGGTACACAGCTGCCCCAAGACTCACGCTGGTGGGAGGGAGAGCCGAGACCCCTTTTCTACGCTGCAGCTCCAAATTGCCTCAGATCAAAAGGCTGTGTTTGTATAGACAAAGCATCTAAAAAAAGCAGAACAGCCAAAAAAAGACCTAGTCTCAGCAAAACATTGCTATTAGTTTACCAACAGAAAGTTTGAAGGACGTGAATTCAAGGACTTTCAAAGCAGGCAGATGCCACTGCAGGTTGTCACAGCTAGCTAAGCCAGGGGCTGGTGGACTGCACCGCTGGCAAGTTTCAGACTTCTTTTTAATGAAAAGCATGAAGGGAAGTGTGAGGTGGTGCTTTCATCACTGGAAACATTAAAACATGCACCAGGGGGTACCAGACCTCCTCCTCCATCCACGTGATGTGCAGCAGCTCCTGCCCAGACACACCGAAAAGGAAGGGCGAAGCCTGGAACTGCAGGAAATAAAAGTAGGTAAAAGCAGTGGGAGTACGACAACAGAAACGGTAAAAAGGTCCAAAAAGGTTTATGTTCTTCTGGTTTCGATGCAGGTCTTGCGAGCCCCATCAGAAGTTACTTTTTGGTACCAGCAGGAGACAAAGGCCAGAAGGCCAGCAGTGGGATGAACCATGACGCAGCTGTCAGCACAGCCTGGAGAAAAAAGCAACTCTCTGCCCCAAGCTGATTCCAGGGGCAGCGAACGGCAACCCGTGAACTTCACGGGCAACTCTGTGTGCCAGCAAAATCAAGATAACATAGGGCAACACAAGTCATTTCTCCTTCTAGAAGCTGCTGAACAAATGCCAAGCTGGTACCATGAGTGGAGAGAGAAGCTGGTATTTCCCAGCTTTAATTTTACAGAGATTTTCGAAACTAACGATTCAATTTTCCCCTTTGACTTCCCAAGAATAACTCCTGATTTTGTCACCACTGCATTTTGTCAAAAAAGTTTCTTCTAAAGCACAGCTCTTTAGTTTATTACTTCATAAAAAGCTACGAACACAGATAACATCTGCCTTGAAACCAAAAGCAGCTCAATACAAAGCAGCGGCGTTAGTGCTTTGTATCATTCCGTATTTTACCTGCCAATCTGCCACACAAAGTTGTGTTCTACAACATGCAAGACACCCCATAAATGAATTTTCCCCACCCAATGTGTCCTAGAGTGTCTAAAAGTCCAGACAGCTGTAGGTATTTTATCATTACCAGAAACTTCAGCAAGTGCAGAAAACCTTTTCCATTTTCTGTCCAGCAGCCCGAACTGGCACAGATCTCAAGGAAGCTATCGGTATTCCAATATGTTACTCCAAATCCATTTTCCTGTGTCCGCCTGGCCTCAAACTCACAAACTATTGGAGCAGAAGGAAGGTAAGAAAGACAACCACAAGCTCCAAGTTTTGCCTTCTGCTCACTTGTGCCATGGCCAGGTCCAGCACCCAGCACCCAACCGATCAGTAACAAAGCGTTAGGCTCGAAGGCTCAGGTCGCTGCTTCCCGCACTGTAACACGCTGGGTGCCTTTCGTCCCAGAGAAAACGAGCTGATCTCTGGATTCATTCCGAAAAAGATTCTGGCAAAGGGACTACCAGGGAAGAGTTATTTACAGTTTGTTTTGATTTTCTCCTCCTCCTAATAAAACAATTTATTTGGGGTCTTGTTTTTAAGGCAGCTAGGCCCTTTCCTAAATCATCCTTAGAGCACCAGCTACGCACCCGTTAGGCTGTTCTGGAAGAACCGAACCCCTGCCCATCACTGCTGGGACACTCCTCTGGGACACAGAAGAAGCACTGCATTTTGTGTGATTCAGTTTCAGCTTGAAGTGCAACAGTCAGCCCACAAAACAGATTGTTATGACAGAGAACGTGTCTGAGCCTTAAAAAAAAAAAAAATCTGCCATCCTTGGCAATAATAGCATTTATTTATTTTTAAATGCCACAGAATTCTGAGCTGGTTGTTCATGGAAACCTGAAAATATGATGAGAACACCTCTCCACATAAGTCTTGTGATTCTTAAAAACAGGCCTCAAACATATTATCTCTCTAAGTCCTCATGAGATGGCATCTCACATCAGAGATCTGCAGAAAGATGTAAGACTAGATCAATTCAACAAATCCCTTGGGGTTTATAAGCAAATTTCAGGAGTGAAAAGCAGGACAAGTTAGACTATCCACAGCTCCAACCTTTAGAGCAACTGAACAAGGCAATACTAACGAGTTAGTCTCATGAACAGCATGAGTACACGTGGCATTAGTTGTGTATTTGCTCCATAGAAGTGGGTGAGAACGCTTGGGTCTGGGATGGTTGATACTCTGGACAGTCACAACGAGTGCTTTACGTTTCCAGCACATGATTTACAGACCGTTTTGGCAGCGGGAAGCACCTATAGGACGACTCCAGTAACACCACTTTTTGTAGCAGCGCAGGCACCTTCCAGGTTACCCCCACGCGACCAACGCGTTCCGTTACAAGGCTGGGACACCCCAGCAGTTCCCATCTCACACGGACAGTCTTCCCCACGCACCTTTCGGCCACACCAGCACGGTCCTGTCCTCCGAGCAGCCTCACGTGCCCGTCTGGGCAAGGTTAAGGCATCCTGGCTCGCTGCCCACAGGTAGCATCTAACACAGCAGGTCAGTTAGCTCGATGAGTACAGGCATGAAGGCAATGAAGAGGACCAAGCTGCTAACTCCAACCCTAACCCATCCACCCTAAGACCAACCCTTTGTTATTGAACAAGTCCCGTGGGAATCCATCACTTCACTTCAGAGGGACACAGCTTGGATTTAAATACATCTCAAGGTCTTCAAATGACACTGAAGACTAATGTTCAAATTGCAAGAAGGTATATTATAATATTTCTAATTTGGAAAAAAGTCCCAAAATTATGCAGAGTTTATGAATAAAAACCAAAGTTTAATCTGCTTGCGAACTAAGCTTTCTACAGAGCAATACATCCTTCTGAACGGAGGAATTAGGAAGCACAAAGGCAACACAACCTGACACCAGCCTTGGGCTAAAGCTCCCCCACCGCTGTAGGTCAGCTTGAGCTGCCACTGATGTCCCTGCTTCCCATGCCCAGCTTCTCCATCCCTTTCCCCCTTTGAACCAGCAACCGACCGTCCAGATGAAGCCACGCTGGTTCAAGCAGCTGACCCGACTGATGAAATTGCGTTTTCCAAACAGCTCAGCGCCCTGATCCACTTTATACCACAGCCACTGGAATTAGCATACAGAAAGCCGGGGAATCGCCCTTTCCACCAGCAGCCCACGCTCTGGTCACCCTAAAGCCGCCACGAAGCACATTCCCTGGCTCAGGTGAGCCACAGACTGTCCCCAGCCAGGTGGCTTCTGCCACCCAAAGGTGCCATCTCCTGTCCCAGGCGTACGTTCCTGCTGCTTCCCTTGAGCTGGCGCTGGCGGTCGCCGGGCCTATGGTCAACAGATCAGGGACTCACACCAGCAGAAAACTAATCCTATCAGAAAATGTATATAAAAGGGAAAAAAAAAAAAAAAAGAGTAGCCAGCACAAGTGAGATGTGGCAATGTGTAGCCAGAGTCGGTCTTTTCTTTTGGGAATAGCTAATCCTTAGATCAGCTTAAGCTGTCAAACTATATATTTAGAACCTGGAGGTACCAGGCATTGAGACATCTTCCATCACTTGCTCTCCTCCCTCCTCCATCCACGGGAGGACTCTCAGGCCCCACGGCAGGAGCCCACTGCCGTGTCTAACACCTGCTGCCACAGAGCCGAAAGCCACTGTCCCGATGCAGGCTGCAGCCCCATTAGGGAAGCCAAGCCGGGCAGTGCTGAACGCTTCCAACTCTTTGAAGGGAGGCCAAGGAGAATTACCAAAATACAAGGACGAGAAGAATTACAGCTCTGAAAGCTATTTCTCCCCTATACCCTCTTAAAATACTTCTCTCACCTCCCCAGAGTACGCTCCTACTGGGACAACTGGCAGCTCCTCAAGCGAACCTGTTGCTTGGCTGCAAAATAGCTGCCGTGTTTTCCTGTTTGAAAATCTAGTAAGAATAGATGCCGATGTTTACGTTACTATGCAAATACGTAAAATAAGAAGTCTCGACTGTTAGAACACAAACATGTTTTAACTCCTCCTCTCCCCAAACCATAGAAGAAGAATTTTCCCCCATAACAGACCAGACCCAATGAAACCCTGTCATCTCTGGGGAAGGTTCCAGATGTACATGAAACATTTGCTGGGTAATTGGTTCAGGCAGGATGTTCAGAAGAGTTGTAGCTCAAAGCTATAGAGTCTGCCTACAAAGGAATTACTGTATTTTAACAAAGCAGCTTTTTCTTAAAGCATGGCTTAGTTCTGCTTTGGTCACACTATAGTCATTCATAAATTGCTAGAAGATAACCACACAGAAAAGGAAGAATCTGTCTTCAAGTTTCCTAGTGAAACTAAAGGCAGTAGCACTGGAAGCAGAGAAATTTCACCGCAGAGCAGTCTGCAGGTAAATGGGTGCCCACCTCTACAACTGCCTTTGCTCCAATTGCCCTTTACCACCCTGAATATAGCAACCGCCCAGAGCTGCTATCGTGGTTTGATGCAGAATGAAGCAAGAATCATTTGGGGCTACCCCACGCAGTGAACTGCCTTACTAGATGCCAGTTTCTGAGCTACCATGTTAAGAAAAATACACACATCTATCAAAACAGCTCCACAGGTGTATCACCTGCTTTCAGGTTTAATGCAGGTCTCATTACTTTGATATGATTTTCAGTCACTGTTAAATGCAGAAGCTTTCATACAAATATTCACTCTCAGTATCACCCCACACTTTCTATAAGCGCCTTCCCTCTTGCATCTGGTCTTTATCTAGAAGAGTTCAGGTGGAAAGGGCCTACAAGACCATCTGGTCCAAGCGCCTGACCTCTTCAGGGCTAACCAAAAGTTCAGCAAATTAATGAGGGCACTGTCCCAAAGCCCTCACTGACGGCTCACTGACATGGGGCATCAACCACCTCCCAGGAAGCCTGTCCCAGTGTCTGACCACCCTCACAGTAAAGAGATTGTTCCTGCCATGCAGTCGAACCCCCGACACAGCTTTGTGCCACTGCCATGTGTCCTGTCATGGTCATGGAGCAGGGACCGGCACCTCCCTTACCACTTAGGAGCATTTAGGTTAAGAACATTTCGGTAGGAACATGACAAAAGCATGCCAAGGTAAAAAGGCTAATTCCAGAAAAGCAGCAGCAAAGGACAAATATGAGTTCTAACCTGCTTTCCCAAGTCAGGTGAAAGACAAAGCCATGGGGTACTACACGTGCCTCCCTCAACCAGCAGAAGGTAGAAGGGAACTGTTCTTATCCGTATTACTTTGATGGTCATCCCTCCTCAACACCAAGCTCCAGATTCACCCAGACCACCCATTTTGACGCAGCTGCCCCGTTTATTTCTCCAGGGCATGAAATACCTGTCCAGTAGTGAACAAATGCCAGCCCCAGTTCTGTAGCAGGCATGACCAAAAGAGTTGTTGCTTTTTGTTTGGCGGGGAGGAGAGAGGGACTTCTTTGATTTATTCAGATGGGACAAATTGTTATCTTTCCCAAAAGGGTGGGATAACAAATTGTTATCTTTCCCAAAAGGGTGGTGTAGGGGGAACAGAGGGGTTTTGTTTATTTTTAGGCAGTACTTAATATTCAGGTGCCATAGCCCATAAATCAAGAAAAGCTCGGTTACCTGGCCAATTCCCTTGTTTGTTGTGGATGTCAGGCTTGGAAGCTCTGTAGATATTTGTCCTCTACTGTAGGTTAACAGGCTCGAATATCAGTCAATTCAAAGAGATTTAAAAATTGAATTCCTGACAAGTTTTGTGAAAATGGGTCACTGCCTACAGGAAAGAGACCTTCCCATCAGCACAGATTTTGCTGCAGAGTATTCATAGGATTGGGTCATAAAAGCTACATATTATAAAGGAGAGAAGTGCTCAGAATTTGCCATCCTTGGAGTTCAAGCTTTGAATAATTTTTTTTTTTTTT
>VXAA01000756.1:639685-668622 GCA_013399115.1 Anseranas semipalmata
TTTTTTTTTTTTAAAAAAAGTCCTACTGGACTGATAAGCATGGCAAAAGATCTGGTTACAGAGATGAAGCATGCCTTTATATTTTGTGTTGGTCTTTAAAATGTTGCCTAGTTACTCCATAAACTATCGAACACTTAACACTACGAAGTGACTTGCAACAAACATCTCAAAGCATAACAGGAAGACTGACAGGCACAAGTTTGTTTGCCGAGTTCCCACCTTACTGCAGACCAAATATACCCCGACACTTATGCTCCCCACGAGATTCCTGCCATAGCACTGCCTATCCTACATTTCACCTCTACCTTTAGTTGTGCAATAGTCTTTGCTACGTATGGCTTAGTCATCCTTCTTCAATGTACATTCTGCAACTCCACAAAGACAAAGGCAGTTTACAGGAATACAATCAGTATCTTGCCAACAATAGCCCATTAAACATGCAAGTGAATGTTTCAGAAAGCATGTAATTTGCTAACACTATGAAGCTGGCATTTGAAGTTATAGCACCTAAATTTAACCAGCCATTACTGCCTTAAGGAACCTGAACCTATACGTGCCCCAAAGGATCCGATGGGGACCACCAGCGCTAACAGAGCTGGACCATGTCACTGGGAGGTTGCTCTTTGGGAGGTTTCAGGTGCCTGAAGACACAGGCAGACATCACAGCCATCCTCAAGAAAGGCAAGTAGGACAGTTGCACCATCCTACAAGCTGGAAGGAACCACTGGAGGTTAGAAGTGATCAAGGGCACTGGCACCCTTATCTTTAGGGGAAAAAGCATCTCCCTTGATGCACTCCAGAACTGCATTTGCCTTTTTCTTCTTGCCTTGTCGCCATGGGATTATTCCTCTTCTGTAAGCTTTTACATCCGAGTCAAATCGCTTTGAAACTATCATGAGAAACTCGCAGAAATTCTTACTTGTCCTAAAACGCATAACGCTGAAATTTATACCAGAAGATCAAATTCAGGTGCACTCCCACTCCTCATAGCTATCCAGTGGTTTTAAGATTTAGAATAATAGTACTTAATAGTTTTCTTTCATCAGCACTCACACAACACACTGGAAAGCCCCCATGCTGGCTCAGACACCAGTCCATGAAGAATTGCATCGTAACTCTTCCTCCAGCCCAATGCTGTCCACTTCAAAGACAAGAGCTCAAAGACAAACAGCTCTGTTGTATTTAAATCAATTACTAATTCCTAACCTTGTCTGTTTACCTAGTATTTCCCACACAGCATAATACAGGACAGGGAGCAGTGTCTGCTACGTTTCCTCCGCCCCAAAACCAGACTACTGGAGACAGCGGTCGCGCTGCAGTGCCACAAACCACTTTTGACAGACCAATAACTCATGCTTGCCTCCTTCGTGTACTTTTTACGCTTAGTCCAAGACATGCTCAAAATATATCCAAGTCTTTCATGAAGGGCTGAGAAAGCACCTCATCACTGTGGGGGCAGGCACGCTGAACTGCAGATTGCAGGAACACCTAGAGAGAGTATTCATCAAAAAAAAAAAAAAAAAGTGTGAAGAACTGTGGTTCTATCCCTTACTCCAAAAGATGCGAGATTTGAGATAAATCACAACAGCCACACTTCAGTTTTGCTTGCTGACTGACTGCTAAGAACCTTGAGTTAATTATTATTAAATGAAGCATGGTAGAGATCAGTCAAACCCCAGCCACGGTTTACCCTACCACTTGTCCATGGCGAACCGTAGCGCTGAACCCAAGTATTTCTTGCACGTCTGCAGCAGAGGTCAGGACCACACTCATCATTCACTCACCCCAGATAGCTCAAGCTGCTGCACAAGTGCTCCAGTGCAGACACAGTGCAAGCGGCCAACCTACCACAGCATCAAAGCCTGGAAGAATAAAGCAAGCTATGAATTGAGGCTATTTTAGAAGTTGAGCATTAGGCATTGGCAACATTAGCTCGAAATTACCCAAATTCCTAACGAAAAACTGTGACATTTATTTTCAGACTTGCTAGCCAGGGCTTAATCAGCAGAAAAGGAGAAAACAAATAGCTGTCAGACCAAGTCCTGCCCACTTAATGAAACCGTGGGTAGCTTCATTATATACCAGATAGAAGCTGAATTTTTGTTTTCAGTCGAGTCCTCGCTAAGTTTGAAGAAACCCAAACACTGTGTTTTCACTGTCAGTCTTTCACTAGCTTTATTTAGTACTATTAAGAGAAGCTTGGTAAGTCTAGCTTAGACATTAAAACAGATTTGCTGTGAAGAGAAACGAAGAGACAACACTTTCCTTCCCTAATTCATAATAGCGGGCCGGCTACGGCAACTTCTGTCGCCGATGTCCCGGCAAAGCCGACAACTGGTTCTGGCACAGTGTTTAATGCGACTTAGCTGATGGGCACTAACGATCCGTAAGGCAGCAGCTGCTTAAAGTGCCCCAGCTAGAGCTGCAAGGACTTGTTTATGCTTATTGTTCTTCAGATGATGCAGATGAGCAGTTCTCAGCCCGATTTGTGGCTCCCAACGAGCTTTCCCAGTAGAAATGGGAACTCCTAAGTCTTGTACTCAGGCCATCCTTGTGCTTACTTCTCAGTTAAATTTGCATACTGCTTTAGAAGTAACCCAAGATTAGTAATAGTTGGCAACCACAAGCTGGAAAAGGTTTATTTAGACTGCAGAGCACTCAGCATAGCAGTGGTTTCTAATCTCCATCAACCCTGCTTAAATTGTTGTTTCCATGTAGTACAAGTTCGTCTAGACAAAGGTTACATTGTCAGCTGAAACAAGGACTCAAGGAGGCCCTTTAACAGCAATATCTGCCATTTAGGCTCCCTAATTTACTTTTGCTCCTCTCCCTCCCCAACAATTAAGCAGGCACAAACCGCTTAACAGATCTGGCTATGAACCAGCACGCGCTGCTGTGGGCTTTTCCTGAGCTATTTCATTCTGCCTGAACTCAAGTTGGGAAAAATGGCAAGGATGGTAACAGAGGACAGAGCTTTCTAGCTCGAACACAACATGGTCAGTGGCTTGGTTTTCTGCCCTCAGTCACAGACAGCACAGGGCACAGATCAGCCAGCACATCACCCCACTGCAGTAAGATCAGCTGCACTTACACCAGTTAAACACACAGCCTGGAAGTGCTTTTCTGACGGGTATCTTCTGTAAGACCCCTAACAAGCCTTTTGAGGAGTGTGTGTAGCTGAAGCTGTTTGAAGTCTTGGATTTGGAGTATAGACTTCCTGTATCTCCATTCTCCAGCAATGGAGTTATTGTTTGAATCACTAAACACTAACAAATTCTAAAATCACTGTCCTAAGAGAACACGTAAAAGCCACTGTTACCACCTCATAAGGAATTTCAGGAGACGAAAGCTCACAAGATGCCATCCCTCTAAGCACCACACTGCTGGGGCTACCTCGTAAGTACAGAAAGGCACAGGGCAACCACCCGCGGGTGTGCTGCAGCGACTCATTACTTTTGTCTACGATTACCATTGTAAGGGCGTGGGTGTGTAGTCGTTAACATCAAACATTGGAATCCTTTCCTCAAAGGACCCAAGCTAACGCTGCTTTCTTGTATTCTAAAAAAAAAAAAAANTTTTCAATAGTTTTTAAAGAAAGCCAGAAGCTCAAAACAAACACCACACTTTCCCCACACCTTGTACCTAAATCACCAGCAAGTTCTCCAACTATTTCACCTCAACAATTTGAAGTTTCAGGATCTAAATCTTGCCTTCAGACCTTCTTGCCTCTAGATGAAACAACTGCCAACCTGCTCATTTCTTTAGGGCCAAAAGAGCTTTTACTTGCACGCACGTGTGTACGTACATACAGGCACACACTTCTCCCCTTCACCATTCTTCTGCACACAAGCATCATATGGTCCTTTCTGATAAATTAAAAAATCCTTCGCTATCAGAAACGCTCATGAACAATCACCGTTTACAAACTAACTTTGAGTGGTGCTTACGTAGCTTAATACAGCTTCCATCTAAAGACCTGATGGGTGACGAAGGGGGAACACAAGTCTCCTGGTGCACTCCCACGGAGAGCAGGAAGGGAAGAGGAATAGCACGTCCCCATTAGGTACACCTGCACTCCCTTCTTCCAGCATTCGTCTTCAGTAAGAAAGGGAAGTGAAAAACAAGGATAAGAAAAAGGATGATAACCATTGCAATAATTTTTGACACAACTTCGGATTCATTCTCATGCTAAAGACAACGTTTCCCTGGGGTTTTGTAGAGGCAAAAAGAAAGAAGAAGAATCTCATCTTTTAGATCTACTTCATTTGAGATGTTGAATGTAATTATGAACAATCACCTAAGAAAAAGTACAAAGACATTTCACCGGTTGCCTCTTCTTGGCCAGTTTAACACTTCAGCGTAGTAAGAAATAATACTTAAGAGCCCCAGTGAAGCCTATTTGAGCTCCATGCCATCATATTAAACTAAGAACCATGCCACCGTTTCCAACAGCCCCATCAGCCTCTTAAAGCCAGCTGCAAGCAGACCCCAGGCACTGCTCAGCGAGGCGCCCGCTCGCCCACCACAGCCCGGAGCCACCAGCGTCAGGAAGACCCCGGCTGTCCCACCCTGACCCAGGGGCACTTCTACATGCAAGCACACTCACTGATTTGGCAAGATATACCAGAGGCTGAATCTGTAACACACCCCAACAGGTAAGGATAGTTCCCCCAGAACACTTTCCCAGTAGCCAGCAACTTCTGCAGTTTCTTGACCCGTCAACCTCAGGCTTTAAATATATGAATTCTTCAGACTGCTTTTTTGATAAGCATAGCTTTTCAGCAGCCACTATGTCTTGAGGCACACACTAACAGCGTAGCTGAACCATGGTAAAAAATTGCTTTTTGTTGTTTTGTACGTGTCACTTGTGAATTTCAATTAACGACCCTTTGTTCTTGCAGAGGAAGAGATGGGTGGGAGGCATGACCACGGTTCCCTCTCCTCGTGCCATTTCAGATTTAGACTTCTGTTATCTCTGACCTCAGTTATCATTCCCTTGCTGAACAGTTTTGATAACTTCAGTTGTTCTTTGAATGTTTTCCCGCCTTATTTCCTCTCCTCCCAAAGCAGGGAAAGGCCAGAGCTGCACAAAGCACTGAAGACACACAGATATTCAGGTTTAGGGCAGCGGAGTGTTTCCTGGTTTGATCCCATTCTCTACCTGAGATTTAACCATTGCTGAACAGTGAATTCGGATGGCTACAGATCTGTTTCATCCCCAACAGCTGTACTACAGCAGTAATAGCCCCAACACTACCAGAGCAAGTGTATTCCTCACAGTATATCCCATGTGTGTGCCACTTCACTACCGTGAGCTGAGGCACAGCCCTTCACACTGGGCTCTTATTTTTGCTACCCCAAAAAACACCGTAAGCCACGTATCACCTCAGAACCCCTTCTCTTTTTCCTGGCAAAAAAAAAAAANAGCACAGGTTCCATGGGGTTTTCAGCAGTGACCCTACCAAGCCACAAAAAGCAGAAAACGGGGCATGGGACAGGTCAATCTTTAGCCAGTTCTTCACGTATGTGACGGCCTTTCCCATTTGGGGGTTACTTAAGAGCCTGTGGTAAGGATCGTTATCAAATTACTTTTGAAAACCCACATAGGTCTTATCAGATGACCTCTCGTCCACACAGCTTCATTGACAGATCAGTGCATTTGAGAGGCATGACGTCTCCTTAGAAGAGCCACAGTGAGTCTTTATATACGTGTAACCATGTGCACTGATATGTTCCTGCAAAGGCTAGATTTATACTTTGGAAGAGCTTCCACCAACATGTCTGGCAGGTGACACATACCGCTCTTCAGATGCCCAGATCTGAAGAGGAATCTCCAAGGGATGGCACCCAGCAGCTACCACCTGGGTGCTTTGGTACCGCGGCAGCTTTGTGCTGAGCGTTCGTGCACAGCCATGGGTTGGATATTCCGTCTCTTGAGTTTGAGAATCTGGTTCCTGCAGTTTGCTACCATCATTTTTTCTGTTTACTGACCCCGCAGCTTCACGGCAATTCTCTGACATCTTCCTCAAAGGAGCTTCCCAGCCTGAGAACTTCCCCAATCTCTTTACCGCAAAGACACAAAGCGAGGTTTTCACTTTTCACTTTTCTTTTCCTTCCGAGTTTTCCTTCTACACATCACCTGTTGGCCTCACCACCGCTCTGAAAAAGCCCTGGAATAAAAAGAGCCCTAATGCCCCCAGTATTTGGAAAGCCATGAGCTTCCACACACATGCAAAACACCTTGCTTTATGGAACAGCAGACCAGAGAGATGCACACCACCTTGCAGCTCCGAAGCACTGAGGAAAATACACAGAGGCTGTCCAGGGCATCCCCAAGTCCCTGAAGGCATCACGAACAGACAAGTGAAGGACGCCAGATGATACCATCGCTCCTGGTCAGGAAGCTAGGCGAGCACCGGCAGCTTGCGCTGCGATGCACGTTGGTAAGCACACTGGTGACGTGAGCCTTGGATTACTGAAGACAAGGAGCAGCACGACGCCAGCCCCTCACCACTTCTCCCCGTTTGCTAAGAGCTGACGATCGCTCCTACTTCTTGCTTCTTTGCCAGAACACAGCAAGGAAATTTAAGTCAGTAGGAGGGTGGAGGAAAAAGGAGCTACTGCCACTGGTATTGGTAGCAGTTACAGCACTGAACTCTTAGTTCGACACTCCAGAGGAACGCGGACACGACCAACAAAAAAGTGATTGCACAACGCATGCATCGCCTAGCAGTGCTGCTACAACACAGGGTGCTCTCAGGATCAGAATACATTTCAGACTTTTGCACAAGGAGTAATTTTGGCATCTAGAGGGTAAAACCAAACGATAAGACAGCCAAGCAGGACAGAATTTTCTATTTTGCAACTACCTAGAAATAAATGGAGTTTAAACTAAAACTGTGGAATAGGGTTTTAACAGAAGCAGGTGCTGGTTGAGCACAAAACGATTCATCTCATGAATGATTTCATAAGTTAGTTGCAGTTGGTCTCAAATCCCTGTCCATAGGCTAGCACAGTCACAAGTCAATTACGAGGTCAGCTTGCACAGGATGTTTTAAAAATTGTCGTCATTTGGTCAGATTTTGACCAAAAGGAGCAAGGAACTGGCTAACCTGCTGCACCGCTTCCCCTCAGGGGTGGGGAGCAGCCAGCCAGGCTGAAGCAGCTAGAAATACCTCCTGTAACATTTGTCCCTCCTGTCCCATGTTTAAATACGCAGAAGTTGCTTCTTGAGGTTGCACACACACAAAAATTAAGTTAACTACTCCAAGTAACACTTCTAAGCAACTGAGGGTTAAGAAAGGAATAGTTTAAGTACTACTCTGCCTAATTAAGTCTGAAACCCTGAAGCTGAACACCAATTACAGCAGGGATCCAACACATTTTGACACAGAGAAAAGAAAGGTTAAGAACTGTTGTCACAAGTACTACAGTACTAAAAACTCTTCAAACAGTAACAAAGTTGAGGGAAGAGACGTGATGATATGCAGTCTCATCCTAGAAACTAAGCTCAGCTGAGTTTGTTCAATAAATAATTGCTATCGATATCATTCAGAGATGGTCTAATACTGCACAAAGTTATCAAGATAGCCTCACAGAGCCACTGAAGCAGACAGATTTGACACCGAGGAACAGAAGAGCAAGGAGAAAGATGAAGTATTGCACAACAGGCTCAGCTGACGAGCATTTCTCATTTAACTTCAAATTCAGGCATAATGAGGCGGAAGGCTGTTTGAGCATGATGGATTTCAGTTACTCTACTTCATTTCTTCCTTTGAGCTTCTCCTTCCAGCCATTAAAATCATTGTATATCACATTCCTCTTGGTATACAAAGCAATCTTGATTTTCATGCTATTGTCACCTAAGTACTCATATTCCATGCCAGCCTGATTAGACAGAATGAAAACACAAAGCAGTGTAACAATAGAGACCTACAAATCCTCCACGTTGCGTTCACCAAGCAGCTGGTTCTGCTTAGCTTGGTGTCCCGCACCTTGGGACTAGTTAACAAGCTTTGGGGAACCTTCTGATAAATCAGAAGATTTATTAGGAAAATATCAAGAACGTTAATTGCACATATAACAGGTTTATGTGCCCTTCGGATGAGAGAATACCAGTCACCGCTCCCAGGCTCTTTAATCTCATAGCGATCTTTTCCCCTTCTATTTGAATATTTGGTAGTCCTTGACAGAAAAGGGTTGCCACCCTTTATTTTAGTTTTTATTATTTCCTTCCATAAAAAATAAAAATAAAAAACACTTCCCCAAAGGAAGGGATTCAACCAAGATTAACTAAAAATATAAGTCAATATAATCTTTTACGGAGAGGAATATCGCATCCGTAAGCAGCGCCAGCTTGTCCAACACCAAGGGTTCACTTCGCGTATTACGCAGTTTCCGATAAACCTTCCCTGGAACAGGATTAAAGGCAGGCCGAAAATATCAGTGCTAATTTAGTGCTCATCAAGACGTCCTCAGGGAAACAGGATAAAAAGGAGAGACTAAGTATAATTATACAAGAGTAATATTAGTAGGCAAGCTGGTCTTTGGCAACCAAAAGCAAACAAGTTTTCCTTAATATTTCCTGCAAAGCATGTTTAAGAGTCAATGAATAAAGAGGCACAATAAAACAACACCATGCTTCCTCTAGAGGTACAGGAGGAGAGGAGAAAGCCAAGTATGGCAAAAGCACTAGAGAAAATTTATGTCGGTGCTGCTTTTGCACGATCAGGTCAAGCCTCCATCGTCAGTTAGGAAAAAGACAGTCATAAAGGAATCATCAGACACACACAATTAGTTTTCTAACGAAAATCCTAGTCCCTGTCAAAACGTTTGCTTCCCATTGCCTGTCATTTTTAGCAGTACAGAAGAACATCAGCAAGTCTTGCAAATTGTATTACCAAACAGAATTAAGGTCAATGTTGTCACAGGGATTAGGATACCAGTTCCTTATGACCATGTCAACCGTCCGGCAGCTTTGAAAAGCCCTGTCTAGGATTCTGTTGAGAAGCATGCCAACTCCAACCCTATGCATTAATGTACAGGATTTCTGTCTAGGGCTGAACAACTCCAATGTGCCTAGAAGCCCCTGGGTTATGTGTACTCATTGCTTCAACACAACATTAGGAAAATGAAGAGAAAGCACAGGAGAAATCCACTAAACCACCTGTGAAGTAACACTTAGCCTACTGCCACGCTACTTTGAAAAATAATTACTAGGGGAGAGAGAGGGCAAATGCAGTACATAAAGCTGAATTGCATGTTGTTACCTTCTGAGGTCAGGACACGAGGTAACGAGTCCTTTCCGGAAGAGAGATCCGGACTGCCACAGACTGCACCCAAAGCCTTGCCTGGCATTAACAGACTCCACACTCGGTCTTTATTGCAAGGCTTGCAGAAAAGTCAATGCTCATGTGATGAAGCAACCACTGAGGTTTGCTCTTCCTTGCAAAGCTCGTCTCCAAGCCTTCGTGCATCCCGGCTGCACCACCACTGAACTGTCCATCTGCAACACAGCCCTTAAAAACGATTCCCCACCTCCCTTCTTGTGGCAGCTTGCACTAACGCAATACATCTCTCCGCAGAATACTATCTGCTCTCAGAAATGAGAAACAGGGATTCTCGAACAGCTGTTTCCCTGGCTCCTTCCCCTCCCCACCCTTTGTCCTCCCCGTTCAAATACCGAAACAGATCCCAGCCCATTCTCCTCCCCGCTGAAGGGCGAGATGAGAGCTGACCTGTACTGACTGCAGCGCTGAATGTCCTCCTAAACAGGAAATTCTTCCAGGGGACAAGCAGAGAGCAGCCGCCTGATGACCGGCGGCCAGCAGTGCTCCCATACAACCTTTCCTTCGAGCGCCGTGAAGGCAACGCTCAGTTTGCAGCACTGGTTTAACAAAATGGAGCAGCACTTAAGATGAGTAACTATTCGGATGCATCGGTTCTGTTTCTGCTGACCAACAACCTTTTTGCTTTCATAAACTAAACCAGAAATCTTTATTTTGTTGTTTAAGCCCTAATATTATCTTAAACATGCAAAGGTTCAGATAACAGAAACTTGAAGTTGGTCTCTAATCATCTGTGCTCTGAATGAGCAGCATGAAAGCATTAAGATACCAATTAACAGTTTACTTGCTGCCCTTGACTACCAGCACAGAGAAATTGCATTTTAAGAAATCCGATTGTTTAGACACAGAGCTCAGGCCCAGGTATCCTGGTAATCAGCGTAAGCACATCTCAAACACCTACAAAATTAGTAGTTATGATTACAAGGAAAGTAAACATGATTATACTGAACAAAATACCACGGAGCAGGCCAGGAAAATACAGCCAACCAATTTCATAGACCTAAATTAATGGTTAAGGTATTTCTATAAGGGTATGGTCATATTATCCAAAGAAACTGCATTCCTATGGCTTCAATCTCAGTTCTGAATGCTCATAATTAAATTCTAGAAGTCAAATACTGGAAACACAGTCACCCATATCAAAAGAAACTAAATATGCTATAACAGCAAAATAATGATTTGCAATCGTACTGGAATAACAACCCTCATATCCCCAACCCACTCTCCCTCTACCATCCATCTCCATCTCTCAAGGCAACTGTGTGCACAAACATGGACATGAACTGTAGAAACAGTTTTATAACCACATACGTCAGTAACTTCTCAGAAAAAGCACCTTTGTCAGGGACTATGGTTCAAATAAAGTTGTGTTAGCAGAGACCACTGCTGATTTAATCTGAAGCACTGTGATTAAAACAGCTAGTTCTTGGTTAAAGACCTATTTCTACTAGCCAAAGTTTCCAAAACGAGTTTTCTGTTTCATTTGCATAAGACAATCTAGCAAAACATAAAGAATACTTAGAAGATTAAAGAAGCTGAATTGTGTTAAATCCTTGGCTGGCAGGGAATACCCAGCTTTGCCTACCAAATTATAGGCACATTCAGTACTTGACCTTGTGCTGCAACTGATAACCAGAAAATAGGTTGAATACTGTAATAATCTCCTACTGTTAAGACAAGTATTATTTGATGCTCCAAATGACTGGAAATGTTACACTTGGAATTACAACAGCTAAGGTTATCTGGAGAGTTAAATTCAGTTCCCTCAAGAGGTGCTTTGTCTCTCTGCTCAGGTCCCAGCTAGAGGCTCTGCAAGCACAGAAGCACCAACACTGAGCGTGGCAGTGCCACACCTCTTGCACTCATCCCGCTTTAAATATTCACCAGGCATTCTCATCATGACCCATCACTGCTCCACAAGAATACAAGGAGCCAGGGAAATCACCAATACAATTAGCAATGTGTCTCATACGTCAGGCAAACATCTCCAGAAGAACCCTGTACCCCACCTTCCTCCGAAAACAGAGCAACATCTCGCCGAGTCCATTAGAAAATCGGAAGCAGCGCTGTTTTTCCCTTCCTCTGGAGGTCTCTTCTTCTGATCTAACCCAAGCAGGCAAGAACAGTTCACTAACTAAAATATTTGCCAAGTGCAGAACTGCTAATGTCTATTCCAGAGCTTTGACTTATCCTTAGCAAAGCAATTGTGAAGGCAAACTGTCAACAGAAAGTCCCCTGGCTGATTGCAATCGCTTGCTAAAATAAACAGGGAACAGCTCCATTCAGGTGAAGGACACTGGAAACGCAGATCTAGCTAACCTTGGAGAAGGGATTCTGTAATATAGCTGAAAACTGCAACTGAATCTTCTTTTTAATTCCAGCCTATGGCCTCATTCTTTCAGGTGAAAACAACTCGCACTATCAAAATCAAAAAGAAAGCAAGCACAGAAAGATGTGAATACAGATATGATAGAAAATATAAAATCCCATATATCAGCATGGAAAGAAAACAAGATTGTAACCAAACATACTATCACATGAAAGCTTTTTCAATTCATCTTCCAAAAAACAGTAGAGTTTGTACACATAGCAAGATCTCCAGAGAAGAACTGGTACTAGCATGGTACGTGAATATATAGACAGCATCTGAAGCTTCAGAACTACCGACATCGACTTACACTGTATTAGATGACCTTGGTCTCAAGAATTTGCAATTTCACAAGACACTGTGCTTTTAGCGTGGGAAGCCCTTATCTCCAAATCACTTCATTTGGAGACTTCTACAAATAAACTCATTAAGACAATCTTTAAGTTTGCTATACTCTGCCACGTACGTGTACTTTTAGGGGTCCTCTGATCTGGGCTGTTAGACACTATTGTTCTGGTCAAGAGGCTATAGTTTTCCTTCCACAACATAATGTAAAACAGAGCCCAAAACATTCAGTAGGCAGCGTGACAAGTCTGGGCCACCCCAATTTGCTGCTTTCCTGTTGCTCGCCCATGCCCCCACATCACCCCTCTCAGTGGCGTTGGCATAGATGTTTCTGGGATGAAAGAGTGCTCAGCAATCCACCAAAAAAAAATAATAAATAAATAAAAACCACCGATAGTTTACTATTAAACGATTTATTTAAAGACAAGAAAATGTCTTTCTAAAGAGTTAGATTTACATGGTTTGTTAACCTGGTAGCAGAAGCAGTTTCCTTAGTTTGTATGAACTAGGTGAAATAGTGTCTAACCCGCTCCCACTCTGCCTGTAACAGGCCTACAGCAGGACACGGGAGATTCCTCAGGCCTGCCTCCTCATCACCCACCTTTTTCTAGATACAGCCTGCTGGTGTTCTCAGGTCACTGATGTGTCACCAGCACAAACAGCCATCCCAGTGCGAACCACGAACCAGCACGGGACAGTGGCAGCTGGGTTTCCAACACACCCTATCAGAAGAGCAGTTGTACGAGATCAACGCGTGCGTTTCTTTCGACACATTTATGTAAGCGTCAGATTCTCGGTTTCCATTCGGAGCATGCGCCTACCATGAAGTTACTTCATTCTGCTACAGACATGACCCATACCAGCTTGGAGAAAAAAAATCCTTGCGATTAAGCATTTGACTGACCTCTTTTTGAACTCAAACCATACTGTTTCATTGTCACTTCAGATTATCCCTGTCACTGGCCAAAATGTCAACATTTTTACAGAGTATAGAAACAAGCTGTTATACTTCAGCTTTCCCTCTTCACTCACACTTTTCCATTCTTACTTCATTCAGAGCTAGTGCACTAACAACTTTTGACATCAATCTTCTCTCTCCTCCCTTCAGAAGCAAGTATTTCTCTTGCAACTTCCAGCACCCCACCTGGCACAGGATGCTTCCCATCAGCATCAGTGTGCTTCTGTGCCTCGGTAAGCCAGACAAGTATGGCAGCAGGGGTCAAGCCCCAAGTTATTCCTACTCGGAAAGTTTAGGGTTCTAGATAAAAAGCATTCCTCTTCCTGTGAATACTAGAAGAAATTCTGATTGTGTTAGAAACTACTACATAGCTGGAAAACAAAGCTCCTGAGTTTTAGGTGCATTAAGGAGTGAAGAGTAATCAACATTTAACACTCTTACCTTGCAGCATGCATCTATACGCAGATTCCGATATCGCATAAATGTGTGGTGGCATTTCATGGCGCTTCTTCCCCCTGTACATCTCGATAATGTTTTCTGAGTAAATCGGAAGGTTCTTGTAAGGATTTATAACTACGCAGAACAGCCCTGAATAGGTCTTAAGAAAAAAAAAAAAGAAAAAAGGTTTCTGTTAGTAAGCATAATATTGAAATAGAACCAGAAAGAGCAAGACATTTTTTCACACGTTATAATATTTATCTTCAAATTAAATTAAGGTCCATTTTGTTGAGCAACTTGAAGTACACGTTATATTCAAATTATTGGTTTCTAGTTCTCTTAAAAGGTTTTTTAATTACTTGCATAAAAAATAATTTAAGGATAATAAATGTGAATAAATATCAAGTGGAGCATCTGATCTCTTTCCCACAGATACTGAGGTCTCCCTTCCACTTGCAGAGTTACAGGATTATGGACATCTTTTGATGTTCAACTCCTTCAGTAAAATGCCTGATCAAAGTTATTTTTTTCATATTTGGAGGAACCAACAATCTTGATTTATCCAATAATCTTCTTCTATGAATTGTTAAGTTAAACAAAAAGACTAAGAGCTTACAACAGGGGCCAGCCATTTTCTGTATCACGTAGTATGGAGGGGAAAAAAAGATCAACTACTAAATATCTTATGATTTTTCACACTGATAAAGAAATGTATATTACATTGAAATATCATTTATGGAAGACCAGACTTTAAAAAGTAGAAAGAGGACATTATATTCTTCATAAAATCTTCAGCTGGGACTACCAGTGGTTGACAAGGACAGAGAGCAGAGGCTTTGTGCAAGTAGCAAACCTTAGTTACTTGCACTAAGAAATAATTATTCTAGTAAATAACTTGGATAAGGAAAAAGCCTATTATTTCCAACCACTACTATTTTTGCTATCCTACTTTTTTCCCTATAATTGCATCTCTTCCCTGCTCAGTCTCTCTCAGTCCCAGAGCAATCTCCTCCCGGAGACATCGTTCCTTCCACTTCCCTATCCCAGGTGATGGATAGCCTGGCAGCTGGCGCTGCGGACAACGTTTCATAACCTGCTTTTAGAGCTGATACTAAACAGAAGTTATCAGGACAGCTATATCATCAAGAAATTCAAGCACAAATTTTACGCTGCTCTTTGAATTCACTCTCTCATTGAGTGATTTCTGTGTATTAAAAAAAGTCAATTTTTATGAAATTCGGCACACGCTGCAAGTGATACACAAAGCACCCCATTTCCTTAACAATTAAGTATCAAAGATGGCTTGAGAGCAGTTCAATCTTTGCTCTACAGAAGTTATCATCATGTATGTGATACATATATACACACACACAAATATCAGCAGCTTTATATGTATATAATATATTTATATACAAGGATGTAAGAAAACATGTACAATCAACCACTCATTTTGTCAACTGGAAGGGACAGACGAATGTAGTCCAGCTGCGTGGGACTTCCTATGTATCAGAGGTAAGATCACAGGAAGACAGCTTCGCACTATGCCAAAAAAAGTTAATTCGTGGTGTTTCCCCAAACCAAGGCATCCAAGGCATTAGGATGGCTCCCATCTTTCCTAAATCCATCTCAAGTGATTTTTTGTTTGTTTGTTTAATGAAAGTAAAGTCAAGCAAGTTTGGAAGTACGTTATTTTAGCCATTAATAACACATCCTTACCACCCCAGGAATGTTAGCAAGAGAGCAGCTTTCATTTGACAGAGGCAGCGAACATCTTTCTGAGAGTCAGAAAGACTTTATTCTCCTTTGCAGTCTCAGAGGGAGGAACAGAGAGAGCTAGCAGACAGCATTAACGCAGTATTAAGCGGGTAACTCGAGTTTCTTGCTACATTTGTTGATTTAAAAATCTTTCTGGTACATTTGTATGAACAGAGAATCTAAAATTCCCAATCTGTTTTTATATAATATATGCATATGATTTTATTTGGAAGAAAAGGAACCCTGTTCTTTCTGCACATACAGGGGATCCTGGACATAGAGACAAGGTGAACTCCGAGTTGAGGCAGGAGCTATCAATAAGGAGCAAGAACTTGGTCTGATGTCGGATGTCCTTACTGGAAGGGAATCTCCCTGCTTTGGTCAGATCTGCTGGACAATAAGAACTGCAGCACCTTACCCAGCCAAACATCTCTGGTAATAACACTTATTTCTCAAGAGAAAGGGAACAGATGTTATCGGGTCAATTGACCCGAGCACAAAGAACAACTTATCAGTCATTAACTCGGCGTACGCATGTGCCTGCTGGTGGCAGGGCAGTTCCTCCCTGGCCCCCCCTGCAAGCACACAATCCTACAGGTCCCTCCTGCCAGCCTTGGTGCTCTTGCAGGGACTTTCTGAGCCGGCAATTTCTCCTTATTGAAGAAAAATTTCAAAAAAGAACTGGTTAGTAATAGATTGAGCTTCCTGACCAAACTCATTCGTGCCCACCGGCGATATCACAAGGAAGGCAGGCCAGTTGTTTCAACAGCATGCTACAACCGTCGAAGGAGCCAATTAACTGACAAATGCTGAACCTGTATCGCTAGCCAGCCATCTTCCCTGCTGTGCCCAAAGGAGCTCACCCACGTTCATCTATCAGTAGTACCAGCGCCACGGAGACATCAGAAGTCACCACGAATCTGATTTTCGTCCCAGCCTTCAGAGCGGGCTAACAAGAAGAGAGGCACACGTTCACCAGCTCCAAACCACTCACCAGCAGCTCTGCCGGATTTCTCCGCTATGGCCACATCTGACGATAAAGACTAATTTACTGCTGCCTGTAGACCAGATCTGGTCAGGAGCAGAATTCACACAGCCAAAGCCAGCTTCCAGTTCTGTCCCAGCACATCCGCTGAGCGCCACAGCCGCGTGAACGCTGACCCACACACAGACCTGCAGGTCACCCGAGCGTGCCCCATCTTCCTAAGGGTGGCAGCTCTCAGACCCTAAGTGACGGTCAAGCTGGACGTGCCAGCTGCAGTGCTGGAGCTTCCAGAGCCACGCTCTGACAGAGCCACCCCTCTGTTCTCTCCAAATTCATCTCAAGTGTCATCAGTCGCTTTGGTCCTTTTGCGTTCCTAAAGAGTTTTTGCCCCCTGTATCGCCGCCCTTACTAGGTCAGTTTGTTCACATCATAGGAAGTAAAAAGAACAAAATTTTAAAAAGTTTGAAAAAAATCTGAAGGGCTAGGGAAAGAACACCCATTTGAAGACTACTTTCTCCTCCCCCCAAGTTGCTTCAGCTTCTTATATTTATTTCTCCAGCACAGGAGAAATTATTACCTATTACTGTGTAGGTACATACAGAATCTCTTTTATAAAAATAAGCTTAACGAATCTTCAGAGCTCTGTTGATGCCACCTAACCCAGAAGCCTTTCCAGGCTATGTCCCAGTGCAGTAATTAGATGGATCAGTGCACCTGGAGTGATCACAACAAGCAAACACAAACTGTTCTATAGTTTCACCAGTGCTGGGGTTCATTTATTTGAAGCCTAGAGGACAGGCTTTTATCCCTGACCACCGAGTCAGTACCATGGCAGAGCTCCTTCACATGCAGTGCCTTGAACTCCAGCATCTTGATCTCCTGCACGGCTGTCACTCAGTTCACTCTCCTGCCATTTCCCTGCAGAATTTAAAGTCACACTTTCTTCAAAACATCACTACCCTATACAGCCTTCATTTATTCAAGGAAAGATGGAATCAAGGTCTCCCACAAGGCTCCCAGATCTCCTATCATTCATTCCAGAAAGCAACACATGTAGCTTTCTTGGTTTGGTAGGCATATAAGCACAGTGAGGAAAAGGAGGGGGTTGCTTTTCCCGAGTCAAATTTAATTGAGAGGGAGATAAATGGTACCAAATATTTTATACAGCTATTTTGTAACCGCAAGTTTCACACTACAAGTATATTACTATAAGACAGCAAATTCGAGAACATCAGTAAGAGAGGAGGTGTGGGCTTTGCAGAGGAACAGGATACAGGCAATCAACCAACAGCACCACGGCACGTTGGAATGTACGCGCTCTAGGCAAGGCTCCAGAGAGAAATAGTAAAGCAGTGCTCTGACAGAGCTTTGTTATACAAACTCTCCTTCAGGACACTAATTGTGGCATTTGAATATTTCCAGATGCGTACAAGCTTTTATCCAGTAGTATATCATTTAGTAATTTGGCTTTGGGTAAGCTATCCCAGACTGCGGAGTTCAGCCTCCTTGCAGAGGCCTGTTTGCAGGCTACAGTCTGTTCCTAGCAGGGAGATGCGCGCCTGTGAACTACAGGCAAACACCGTGTGTTGTTCCCAGGTGGGCACACGTGGGTGTTTGTGCTCTCATAGCACAGTTTACCAGTGCCACACAGGTAAGAGAAAAATGCTACACTTCATCTTCCTGTCTGCAGCCTTCAGATCCAAAAGAACTCAAGGTTCAAGCTCTCTGCCCCAGCAGGGCTGATGCTGCAGACCTCCAGGAATACTCCCACCGATTGCAGTGGGGGCTCCAGAGCACGAAAGGTTTCCATGGCTTGTCTTCCCTTAAACCATATCAAAACTTCACTGCATATATTCGTGTGACGGTGTTTGTGTCAAAAGCCTTGTACAGTTCCTTAGCTTAATAGCTCAGTTTTGCAGTTCTTGCACCAAGGAATATGCTATGACGACTGTTAGGTAGGTACCTCCTGCTGCAGCATCAAAAAGCTGCTTCAGAGAGTATCAGCAAGATGCAGGTAAGTTTTTTGAATTTGTAACACTCAGTCTGCCTCAGAGCATCTAGACTTAAAATTTATCTGCAGCTCTTAACAGACTTACTCTATTACTACATAAATAATTAAGCTGAAATAAGCATCTAGGCATATCCTACTGTTACCTGCAGTATGAACCACCAGTTTCTACACTAGAAAACAAGAACTGTATCCCACGTATGTGAATGTACAGCCCATTCTCCAGACTGGGAAGTTACATTGCCATAACATCATCTGCTTGTCATAACCTCCTTAGGTTATGGATCTGCCCTTCACACTCCAAGCCCTACTAAAGCCTCTTGGTGTGGTTTTCGCATGTACAGCCTTTCCTCACCCTAAAAGAGGTAGCTATCCAACCCTAAATTCAAGCTGCATAGAAGACAGCTCTTCAGCCTCCGAAGGGAGGAAAGCCAAAGGCTGTAGCCTGGGGAGCAACACATTCACCACCTTGCACAGCAGCAGCCCAGCCAGCTACTGTGCTCCTCCCCGCAGGGGCAGGGGGCCACACGGTTGTCCCAGCCCCACACCACCACCCCAAGCCTGTACTCCCCTGCACAGTCAGCAACATGGAACCCCACAGTTACCCCAGACATCGCCGTACAAACAGGCCCAAAGCGCTAGCAAAAACAAGTCAGTGCTGTGGGCCCAATGAGTAGGGGTCAGGGATGCCAACAAGGGTGAGGAGATGCTGTAGGGCAGTGGGAGCCTTATCTATAGAGACTTATCTATAGATGTTCTCTACAGCTAGCTCTGAAGATAGGGGTTCACCAGTATTGTCTTGTCACATCTACAGGCTTCAGGTTATCTGTTTAAAGAGAACAGCCAATTTAGATCAGCAGCGCAGCCTACACTCCTGCTCAGCCAGCTCACCCCTCTCGGAGGCCGAGGGGCTGTGTCAGTGCCACGCAGACAGCGTGGCTGCTTCTGCCATACCAACTGCTAAGGGGGAAAACATGATCTTAGCTTGCACCCGGGCCAGAAAGTATTAATATCCCTTCACAAGGCTTCAGTACAGCTGCGTGTCGGAGCCCGATCGCTCCGCAGAAGGCTGCCAGCAGGATACCTGGGCTGCCGATGCAGCCGCGCGGCTTGAAGGGGCGTCCTGCAGCACGAGTCCGTGGACCAGATTGCTGCACCTTTCTAGGCTGCTAAGCTGCCATTTTTAACAGAAGCAGGGAACTTCACACAAGAACATGCACTTCGTTGTATCTCTTCCTGCCTGGGGGCAAGAGGGAATATTAAACATCTCCTAGAAATCCCTTAGATTTTTCTAGCAAAGGGAAAAGCTACACAGAACTCAACTCGATCGCATTTCAAGAGTCAGAATTAATCTAAAAGCAAGTTCTGAAGTCAAAGCAGCACTTACAATTTGAACCCTCGTGTTTCTTCTGCATCATATTAGGTACCAGAACCAGCAACTGGTTTGTGTTGAGGCGAAGCTGCAGTTAAGTTACAAACTCAGATTCTCGCAGGCTCTGTTATTACCAGGCTACGATATTCAGTAACGTGAATCATTCCCAACTGGACCAGCACAAAAATTAAAGCAATTAGAACACAGAAGCTTATATAACGACACGGATTGTTCTAGGTTATGCTCTGGCCTCACAGGAACAGCAGCTTAAGAGAAGAAACAGGTTACAGACAGCTCCTCAAGCGCAGTTTTATAGGGCCTTCCACCCACAGTAGGCTCTGGAACTGGGGACTACAGCAGATGTCTCACTTTTTCCCCCCCTCTTTCTGCTCCAATAAATGGAAAATACAGCAAAAAAAAATGGAAGTGGCAAAGGGCTGCAGACCTATTCCAGAGGTAATACTAGTAATTATCAAAAATATCTGCTGAAGCATTTGCAACTGCACGGTAGCAAGCACATTTTCTTCTTTACTGGTAGGAAAAAAAATCAGCAGGCATACACTGCTAATTATCGCTCGCTGCGTAAAGTTCTACAAGCTCTCACAGTCACACATAAACTGTTTCCAACCCTTTTGGAAAAGTCTTTGCTAAAATAAAACTGAAGGGTGGGTGGTAAAAAAAAATAGTCCATAGTTCAAGTGTGGAAAACTTCAGAGTCGAATCTAACCCTTCCCTCAAGGCTGCGTCACCATCTTTCTGCTCTTCCCCAAGGAGGAGCAAAACCGAGCATCTCCAACCTGTCCTCACCCACAGCACACGGGTCTTCGGCCCCACGGCCCCACTTAGGTCTAGGGCAAGGCTCCTCACGTCCAGTTCCTGGGCTCCCCGACAGCCAGCACCCAGGGAACATCCCACAGTCACACCAATGCAGGGGGCGATACAGATACCGACATGGGCTAAATAGAAGTCAAGTGTTTGAGCAATTCTATTAAGTTAATTTTAATCCTTTTGACTGAACGAGGTCGGGAAGCTGTTAAGCAGTTACCACAGTGACTTATGGGGCATCAGGAAGCTGTATAATCAACTGTGGGCAATGACCTCTTCCTCCAGGAGAGCTGGGACTAGAACAGAACACACGGGCAACACATTCTGAAACAGAGTTTTATAAAGCCTAAAAGACACTGCCTGTCAGAGGCAGTATGGTAGCTTCATTAGACCCTCTGTTTAAATGAGCAATTCCTTCATCCCACCTTAGTGGGTACAGGAACAGGAACCTTTCATTGCACAAGCAAGATACTTCTGGTCCTGTGACATCTTCCTTCGGTTAGACCCGATAAGCAAACTCTGGGACTTTTACAGAGCCATGGAGCAGACAATTAGCCATCTTTCCAGGAGCTCTTCAGATGTTAGTTTGTATTTATCAGCCAGACCATTAAAATACAATCATCATCTGCAACTCAGACATTACACTTAGCTTTCTACTCTTCTGGAAAAACAGGAAGGTGTGTCAAGCCTATGCAGGATCCATATATTAGTTTGCTTGTGTAATTAAAGCAAAATGGATTTCTTTCTAACAAAATATTTGTTAACAAGATGGGCATGAGGTTCTCTTTTTCCCCCATTCACAGAGCATGTATGAACACATGAACATTTAAAATATGCTTAAAAAGGCAAGTAAGACCCTTCCATTTCCCATCAAAAACAAGTACAGACACAAAAGCAGAGCGTTAAATTGCTGGGAAGTTTCACCTAGCCCCATCTTAGAAGTAGTAACAGTGATTGGCTTGTTCCTTCCAATTCCAGCCAGTGCCTGCAACATTGGGAAAAATTTGCCTTCCATTTAGCAGAAATGAGTATTTACATTCCTGATCTCTGCAGCCAGCTGCATTTTGACTAACTGAAATGCTTTTAAGGGACTTAAAAATTCAAGATACTAAGAGTTACATCCAGAATGCTGCCTAACAAAGCATTGAAGCATTATTTAGAGTGACCAGGAACATTCTTGACTCTCTTTTCCAGAGGTCTAGAAGTGGTCTAGCAGACCTTGAAATGCACTTCAATTCAGAGTTCAGGAGAAAAAAAATCTTGCTCTGAAGTGAAAGAAAAGGACTCAGCTGCACAGCAGCCAGCCACCAACCCAAGTTCTTTCTCTTCCAAGTGCAGAGAGAAGAAAACAGTAATATATGTGTATATATATATTCCAACAGTTCCTTCCTTCAGATCAGCCCTATGAGTCAAACTGGGTAGTAAACTTCGCACAGAACCCTAATGTTGAACATAACTGACATGCCTATATATAACCTCGCTGAATAGACCGTGATGTTTAATCTATTGTTGATAGTGAAGTGCACAGAGAAATCAAGATGGAGAAAACGCTTCCTCCTACACCAGAGGCTCCTTCGCAGCCTTCAGACCGTATCTGCAGCTCTCCATCAGAGCAGCAAGCATTTGCCCCTCCGTATTGTAAAGTGCAGCATCTCTCCTCCTAGCATTTTGCTTTCATCCTCCCTTCTCGGCGATCTCCCCTGCCAGCCCCATCCCTTCCCACCCAGACACCCATTTCAAATGTCTCCCTTTTCGCAGGGATTCAGCTGAAGGCAACAGCTACAGCTTTGACAGCCAAAGTCACCGCTTCAGCCAGGTTTCACCCCCCCACCCCCAAAACAGCAAGCTGACACCACAAACATCCGAGTCATGAGTGACACAGCTCCCGAACCTCTCCCGCTTACAGCGCAGCGGTTTAATAAGCAATGTCAGTGATTTCCTATGTTCAGACACAGCTTTGGACTGTGAGGAGTTCAGAAGCTGGTTCACAAAGAACCCAGAACCTCACGAAGCAGCTACGAGGCAAGTAATCCCACAGCTTGCCACAAAGTCTGGAGAACTTCATAGCATTCAAGGCTGATGGACCCTTAAAATCCAGTGGATGCCTCCATTTTATTGTCTGATTTAAAAATGTCTACCTGATGCAACTTAAACAGAAACCGCGATCTAAGGCGGTATCTAGAAGTCTTCACAGCGGTGCTTTACATGCAGGTCTTGTAAAAATAAAAGTGGTCACCAAGGTCTGCAGCTTGAGGGAGGGAACCAAAACTTCTGACCAAAAGCAGACCCCTTTCTTACAGCAACATCCCCAGAAAGGTGTCTAGAACTTAGTTCATCAGGCATAAGGATATTGAGGAACTACCACAAAACTGGCCTGAGCAGTCATATTGATCCCAAATCTTCAGAATAACCCCTCAGCCTTTGGGTATTCCTCCTGGGCACCCTTACAATTAGCTACCTCGGTTTCTGATCTACCACTATGAAGAAAATTACTAATTACATGCTGACACTAGGGGTAAGGCCAGCCACTCCAGAGCAGAGCAGGCAGAACAGTGAGGTTTTTATACAAAGCTGGAGAATCAGCAGTTCACAAGCGTTTAAAAACCTCAGGAGAAGCTGCCACTAGAGCAAGACATGAGAGAGCAGTCTAGAATATTTGTGACTCAAGTGATACATTCTGGGTGATATCCCCAGCAGAAAATTTGGAAAAATTCTACTACAATAAACAAAGAGTGAAAACTCCCACCAAACGTAGAAAGAATGAGGGGAAAAAAAAAAAGCAAACTGTGGTAGAGGGTTGTGCCTTCATAGAACCAACACCTGCACTTCATGAAAACCAAACCTCTTAAACATTAGCACAAGCACAGATCTGGGAGACTGGGCAGGATCATGCTTAGTCATCCATGGGTTAGGGAGAAAAAGTCCAAGTGCAAGAGGCCATGATGATAGATCTGCCCCATCCTCAGGGTGAATATATATATAGTATACTTCAGAAATAGTACACCTTCTCTAGGAAAGATGTTTTAACATTCTTCTGCTATGCTGAAAATAAACCTTACAGCAAGAAACTGAGTAGGTGATGTTAAAAATGGAGCAAGAAATGAAGTCACTTCATCTCCTAAGCAAAGCTGGGATCACCAGAGTTTACACTCCAACTGTTCTTCCCAGCAGTTCCAGTACGAGTCCCGCTACCTTCCATCTTCTGTGCTGTCATGAAGAAACAAGAAATAAAGATAGAACCAAGCATGGACAAAATCCTTTCACAAGCCACTGGTCTTCCAGTTCTCCATTCGTATTCATCTCCCACAGCACAGCAGTAACACAACTCAGAGGCCAAGGTCATGCCACTTGGCGGATATTAGAAGTGCTAGAAGTTCCAGAAACTCCTCACAATCCCTCCTCTGATGTTGCATGAAACTCTCCTCGATGAGATGAGCACCAGTGCTCTGGTCACGCCGACTGGCACCAGCTAGCTTTAGTCAGTCCTCCCTGTTCCCCCAGCAGTCTCATCTTGAAGAGGTGGATTACAGACAGATGACTAGACTTGCTGGCCCAATTCCCCCGCTTGCCTGTTTCCTTCTAGGGATTGAAAGTAAACGGGTCTACTTCAGTAGACAGTCTCACCTTCTACTTCCTAGAAAGGCAACACTGTATGCTACCTATTAAGCATTAAGAGATGGTGAACCTGAGGTGGGTTCTGTATCTTAACTGTTCAAGATCAGCACCAAAATAAAAAGAATCAGTTTGGTTATTATAAGGGTACTATCTGGACATCCAAACGTGCCTTTAACCAGCTCTTGCCATAATTCACTTCATCAGCTCCATTAACTCTGGCTCTTTATACCCAGCGTACATCAGCAGGTTACGCAGGCAATAGCGATTGCTCTTGGGTGTGCTATCAGCAGCAGCGATGACAGTGCGGGGCTGAGGAGTTTAGGGATCCCTGACGGAGATCCCTACCAGCATTGTGCTAAAAATCCCATCAGCTCAAACTGTTGATGAAATTTCTGTGTGGCCTACTGATCTTTGCCAATATCCAGCCTCTACTCCAGCAGTACTCACAACTGTCTTCCCCTACCTTTCCCCCTGCAAAATAAGTGGAGTTTTAACTTCAAACGAGCCATCGCTGTTCCTGGTAATAGCAGCATCCTCCAGCAACGCTGCTGGAACTCAGACCTCCAGTTAAGGCCAACAAATCCATTAGCTTCTTGATCCCAACCAACTTCCAGCCTGGGGGTGGGAGAGGTCATTAGTAATATACTGATGCAGTAATCCTCCTATGTGACAGCAGCCTCTCGGTGCCAAGGAACCAAATTTTAGAGCCTGCCTCAACACTTAAAGCACAGAAGCAGAAAGCACCCTTTTGGGAAGCAGAAAGCACCCTTTTGGGAAGCAGAAAGCACCCTTTTGGGAAGCAGAAAGCACCCTTTTGGGAAGCAGAAAGCACCCTTTTGGGAAGCAGAAAGCACCCTTTTGGGAAGCAGAAAGCAGGAAAATAGAGGTAAGCCACCTACAAGATATCACTTAAACTCCACATATATGATAAGCCAGCCTCTCACCAAGATGGAGAGTTTTTTAACTTGTCAGTTGTCCAAAGCATCACAGTAGTGGAACATTTCTCAGCACCATCCTCCAGAAGCATTTGTGGCTATGTTTCCTGTATAGAGTCCTTAGATTAAAGCTTGCTTTGGCATTTAAGGTCTGCAACTTTTAACTCTCGTTATAATGATACAGGGATCATAACTAGCATTTTATAGCCAGCATTATGATTCACACATACACCAAAAACTTTTGACCTATCAACTTGTTTACTTTTAATTTTCAATCCAGTCCTTACTAATTACCCATTTAGTTTACTTATAAGCTTGTAGGAAGGATTCCAGAAGTATTTTTTGCTGAGCTCTGCTGAAGGATCTTGGTGGAAGGCGTTGGAATAGTAAAGAAAAAAAAAGAAAAAGGCTCACATAGGAAACTAACAGACGCACAGGTATGAAGAATATTTTGAAGTTGCATATGATTTTTTATTAAGTCCAAATATTACCAAGGGTCAAGCAAAAGACATACCCCACTAATACCTAGATGGAAGGGAAAACGAGCCAACCAACTAAATAAAATGGATTTAAGCTTTAGAACAAGTGTTTATTAAGATGAGCCAAGTATTTAAGCAGATGTTCCAGCTTCTTTTAAGAAAGAAAGTCTACTTGAAGCTCTTAATGATACTCTGACTCAACAAGTCACTATGCAATCAGTTTGCCAAGAGACAAGGAGCTACTCTTAACTGTATGCCACAGACACTCATTCAACATTGTTCAAGGAAGGAACAGGGTCAAAAGCAGCATCAATGGCTTTGTGATTTCTAACTCGATAGAAAGATGGTGATAAACCAGATGTTCCAATGAGCGCCTCAAAACCACTGAAAAAGAAAGCTTTATCTTATTGGTTTATTTTAAGCACTTGAACACATTCTTTCCTGGCCCACTAAGTTGATATTAGATTCCAAAAAGACATTTTGCATTCCTAGCACTTTCCAACTTCAGCTTTTAAGTAATAGCATAGCCTCTTATTAGCATTTTTAATACACGGCAAGTTAAAACAAGATACACACTTATTCATATGAGCAATTAAACAACAGTAATTCAGCAAAGTTAGGTTTTGTAATCTGCCCTCAGTTCAAACAAGCCATTTGATACTATTCACTGTATCAGTTAAGCATGTCTGAGGCAAGTGCTCTAACGAGCCGCATGAGCTAAGCACCCAGAGTTGCCATTTAGCATTCTATTTTTGAAAGATGCTTGCAGAATTATTTCCATAGGAGAATTTTTTATTATTTGTTTTATGACAACAGAGTTTCTGACCTGTACACAGCACAGAAAAAGACCCTGGACTAGCCGAAACGTAAAGGACACAGAGTACTTACGTTATCAAAATCAGAGCCAAGACCCACTTCCTCCATTTCAAATAATGAAAGGAACGAGAATCAGATAAGCTTTAGCTGAATTAGCAACCGTAATGAATCTAGTAATTAGTACTTACATAGATGAGCCCAGAGTAATACCGATCCTTTAAATTATGCAATACAGAGGCTTCATTTAAACAGGTTAATTCTGCCATGTCTTCCACTTTGGAGAACTTGGGGGGATTCATCTTCTGAATATCATCTTTATTCACTAGTGCTTTCTTTCCGTTCTCTGCCAGTTCAACCAACACTTCATCCCCCTTTTCCTCCTTGATGCTGGCTGCCTCAAAACCATGGCGCTCTGAAGGAATCCACACCAACTTTTTAGCAGTCCAATCAGCCTGGGTGGCAGGGTTGTAAATGACAGCCCTGTCCACAAAGAGGTATCTCTCCGGATCTTCCTGTCCAGATCTCTGTGCCATTGTGGGAAGTGAAGGTGTCCACTACCAGTTACCCTGTAAATTGGAAAGGAGAAAAGCAAGAAGCACGTTACATACCGAATTCTCACTGACGAATGGAGCTATGACATCAATTAAATGGTCGGTCACCAACATCTGCATCTTCCCTTGGATGACTACATACTGTGAAGGTCTTCCATGGTATAAAGAAGCTGCTGTACAACTGAGAGCCCCCATCCACACCATGGGCCTCTGAATAATCAAACTGCTATATAAAAGCTAAAGGGATCTTTCACATGTAATCCCAGACAGAAAAAGCAGTATAAACTGAATCTAGCTGTACACCAGCTAGGGAGAGACACTGCAACAAAGGCGAGAACTGTAAGAACGAAAACCATGCATCTGTCTTCCGTGCTTAAATACAGAGGAAGAGTGATTTTAACATAAGCTTGCCAGTAAGCACAACTTCTACTGAATAGTAACTATTACATACAATGTTCAGTGCATAGCTAACTACAGTAACCTGCAGAATGCAAGACAACGGAACCTATTTCAAAAAAGCTGACTTCCAACTACAGATGAGAGCTTTATAGACACTTGGGGTTTCCACAAGCCTTCAAGCTAGCTAAACCTTGCTCATATTCTTCCTAAAAACTTAAGACTTTGCACTTTTACAACCTGCCTCTGTCGTCAGTTGTGAACAATGACATTACCGCTTTCCAAAAAAAAAAAAAGTCTCTAGTTCCTAGGTTTACCTTGAGGCACAAGATACAGCGAGTACTGAAGTTAGCTTTCCAGCAGCTTCACAGGTAATTTGAAGGTGAATGAAAAACTGCTGACAAGAGCTCCTCCACACTCATTTCACCTATCTGCATCTATCTAAGAGGCCACTGCATCCTTAGCTAATAATACCGTCACATCCAGGACTCTTAGACCTGGCAGTTTTATCTGTAACTGCCCAAAGAGCAACAAGGTCAAGCCAGACACCTCTACTCAGGTGACTACTCAGGTCATGAAATAGCTTGCCTATTCACACACTTGGTCTTTTCTGCTGGAGAATGTTCCATCAGCAAATGGGAACCTCTTCCATCAGGTAACCTAGAGGGTAGCTTCAAAAGCAAGGAAGATTTCGCAAACTGCATTTGTCATCTTTCGTACTATGGTATGCGCACTGTTGGAAGTTTTGCAACACGCCCGCCCTCAGAAGAGCATGTAATTAAATACAATAGCTGTGTCTCCATCTATGGCAAGGAGGATTGTTACGTTGTCCAACTTTAATGTAAAGTAAGCATGAAGTCATTGAATCCTTCAGAGGTTTGAGGAGCAGACCGTTTACTACAGACTGCTTAATTCAAATCGAGAGGTGATGACTCAACATTTAAAGTATTTCAGAAGAGCCTCCAAGAGAGAAGTCCAATGGAGAAAAAAGGAAAATGCTGAAGGGACCCCATAAGCAACAACTGGACTCCTCAGCCAGGA
Source organism: Anseranas semipalmata (assembly GCA_013399115.1). Lineage (NCBI taxonomy): Eukaryota > Metazoa > Chordata > Aves > Anseriformes > Anseranatidae > Anseranas > Anseranas semipalmata. The sequence continues at coordinate 667,920 of VXAA01000756.1, forward strand.
ACAAGACAAAATTAGTCAAGGAACACTACATTTAGCTCGAGAAGCCCACCAATTTAATACCCGAGCCTTCAACCCCAATTCACAAAGCTGCTCGCCTCCACTGCACTGGATTACCACCAAAGGTCCAACGGAGACGTGAAGCAGCGCTGCTCCCCTCGCCCGCGAGCACCTCTCGGTGTGAAGGCTCCCGGGCTGCCTGCCCAGGTGCAGCACCCAGGCTCGCTGCTGGTCAGCTCGGGCTCGGTTTTCCTGCACCGAGATGCAGGGAAACCCCGAGGTCGGATAAAACTCATATGCCAAAATGAATCGGTATTGTTCCCCAGCGGAATGAAAGGCTGGGGACTGAAACGAAGGCACATACTGCCCCTATATCGGCTTCTGCGTTATGTATCAGGGGATCACAGCCAGTTTCAGGGTCATTTTTCCCACCGTGGCTTCCAATTCCACGGAGCCCACCACAAAAGACCCTCCGTGGAAGCAACGCAAGCCGCGGTTTACTCGACCCGGGGCTTTCTCGTTAACAATAGCCTGCAAACGAAACACACGAACGAGCACATTTATCATGCAGGAACCCAGCGCTCCCAAAGACAAGGGAAAAAAATGAAATAAAATAAAATAAAAACCCTGCACCCGTCCCGCTCCCCGGAACAAAGCGGCGGGGGCGCAGCACCGGGGGCCGCAGCCCCGCCGCCGTCCCCAAGGG